>JAVTVY010012929.1:0-58606 GCA_036873755.1 Hanleya hanleyi
CGCAGTCGCAATGGAAATTATGGCTGGTATGATAAATACAGAAATGTTAACATATCATTGATATTCATATATTTATTGATCTTGGACTCAATGATCAATCCGTTCAGTCAGTTTTGGTTCATGTAATTTATCAGTCCATTCCATATATCCGCATGTGTTGCACGGGATTTACTTTAGCAATTACACTTCAGTAGTTTATTTGTGTGAACCTCCATACCTCACTCTGAAGTACATGCATAACAAAATGGACATTCATGTTTATTATTATGCCATTTTTAACATTTGTATTTTTCTCTGCGATGAAAAAGCGATCAAATAAAAAATTGTTTGGAGTGTACTACTAAAATAATAAAAAATTGAGTTTTATATCTACTACACGACTAAAAAGTTGAAAAATTGAGTTTTATTGTACTTTTAGCGCGCCAAAGGCGCGCAAAAAAAATTGAGTTTTTCAAGTTTTGAAATTGAGTTCGATAAAGGATTTTCGTCTGAAAAAACCCCTGGGAGCACTAGAGAAAATTTGATTGAGAAATCTCTCCTACCCCTCTCTCCCTTCCATCTCTCTCTCCACAGATCAAATAAAGGGTTAAAGTGTATTCATGTTGCCCATGCCACATGTAGTCCTGTTTATGTAGCATGGCTGTGTAATGGCTGGGGTGTGAAGTAGTCTCTCTGCAGACAAGCCCTCTTCACTGGTGATATAAACAACACTGACATCACAGTGGAGGAGAATAGGCCCTTGGAGTCCATTAGCATCTCGGAGCACCATTTACCCAGAACCTGTTTTTGACATTGTTTAGACAGATTCTGGTCTGCTACAAGTCCTTCCCTCTGGCAGCCAAGTTAAACATAAACATATCCCTATAGTTTGAACCATAAACTGTGGAAATTGGAGCCCAAAGAAATTGGAAGGAACCACTAAAAAAAGCTGTTGGAGCAAAATCATCTGGAATCTTTCCCCAAAGCACACCTTCAAGGTGTTATTGAAATGTTACATATGTATGACAGGATGCAATTGTTATGCACTCCACTTGTAATTTCGTGGTCAGTAGGACCTATGGGTTGCTTGGTTTTGTGCGATGTTGAGCGTATTTTAGTGTTCACCACTTAGGCCTAACAACTCTTACCCATTCTGCGCATTCTTTCTCATGCAACTACAATGGAATATCGAAATTTCATGCATCTCGGCATATTCATGAAATTATATTTTAAATACATGTAGCCGACACTCATTCAAAAGTGCTCTAGTTTGCAGAAAAAGGAGTCTGTAATTTCAAAAAAATGCCTAGAAATGGTTAAAAAGTAATCATTTATAAGTCCTGTAAAGGGTGGAATTTTAGTGTTCCACTGTTATATGAAAAACAAAATGTGAAATATTGTACGTCTATAAAATAATGCCTAGAATTTCACATTTTTCTGAAGCTAGTACTGCCGGGCAGATATATACTCAAATCTTGCAGGTTGAGAGGCCTTGCCATTTGAATGATGTGATTAAAACTCATTATCGGTCAATTCAAATTTTCGAAATGAAATCCGTCATTTCCATTGGCCTTCGGGTAAATTTGCCAGAATAATGCTGCCAATCATAGAGTTTGTTTAACATGTTTGGAAAATGTGCAATGTCAGCTGGCCTACACATACTGGCAGTTATAAGAGCGGATGGATTTCAGACAACAGTCTACTTTAACAAACTCTACTATTTCAGTATTATTTTCTAAGTGGGTCATGTTTGTGACGTCATACATGTACAGTACAAGGCAGAAATATCTTGATGCTAAACGCGAGTAGAACGCGAAGTAATCGAGACTGACTCGCGCTAGTTTATTGAAGAAGTCGCGACTGTAAATTTCGGAAGACGCACTTTCGACCCGACTGTTTTCTGTAAACGCGTCAGCGTGTTAAAGCGGCCGATGGTAGCAGTGACGGCGAGCGGTCGACGCGTCTCAGTCGCGATTATGCTTTTGTTTTTGCGCGATTGAGGCGCGTTTTCCGATTGAGATTAATAAATTATAGTCGCGAAAATGATTTTTTTAACTCGCGTTTAGCATCAAGATATTTCTGCCTTGTACTGTATCTATTTTCTAGTTCAAACAACGGTCTCTCTTCAACTTGCTTGAAAAAAACAACTTTACTCTAGGTTCTGTCAAAATGAGCTGCTATCATAAATGTAGATAATGATTTGCACAGTCGTGATACTGGGTGAACAGTAACTATCAGTTCTGGACATTGATTGGTTAGCTGGGTTAGAAATGGCAAAAGAAAGTGGAAATCGGAGCAATTGATTGGCTACATGATAGTGTTGTGCAACACTTCCCCCCCCCATGAATTACCAAATTAACTCATTTATCAGTTTATGTGATATACGAATGGATACATTGTCAAGTGTCATGTTAGAATTTCAAAGCTACATGTACATGTACATTTTAGAAAACAATTGTTCTTGAAAGTAAAATATACCCCAGTTTGTATGTACATGTACCCTATTACTTCTAATTATTCAGACAGCAAAACTTAACTTCAGGATACTGTGGAGAGAAATTCTGCTAACATTCTACAAATTTCACTAGCTATCTTTTCAGTTTGGGGATAAATAACATATCCATGTCACAGAATTTATCCTCAGTTGTCATAAATACGGATTTTTTCTGCTTTAAAGTCTAAAAATGCTGTTCGAAAAATTAGAAGAAATAGGGTAGTATTTCTAAGTACATGTAAACCACGATCATTGCCAATTGGTCAGCTGGCCACGTTTTTTGTTGTCTAATTATGAAATAATGTTTTCATAGGCATGCTCAATGGTTATTTTACGCACGGTTATTGTGGGGAAGTTTATATTTTTGGTCAAGGGCAAAGCCTGCACCCTAAAATATATAAACTTTCCTACACTAACCATGCGTGATATAACCATTGAACATTATTTCTATTCTATTGCACAACTAAAATTGATCATTAACAAAGATTATAATGGAAGGCTGAAAACATTTTAAACTTTGACAACCTGTATCCCCTTTCTTGAAAATAACTCGTCCACTGATATTGGCACGATGCTCCTGTCTCGGTTGGCATTGTGCCAAAGTCAGTGGAGGAGTTTATGTGGTCTCTCCAATGGAGAGTTATTGTGTCAGCTGTCAGCGATCCATACTTGGATTTAGGCCTATTTGTGTCATTTGTTAATGACAGTTAAAATTGAGAAAGAAATTCCATCTTGTAATTTATTTGTGTGTATATTCGATTGTATGGAGCAGACGATCCTCTCTCGCCTTGTAAAATAGAATCTCCCAATGAACACCTGCACTTGGCACATGTACATTTCACACAACCGTGCTAAATTTGACATTTCAAATTTGACATTTCACCCCCTGCATCATGTGCATTAAGCACCAAATTTGACTCATTTATAATCTGAATGAATACAATGTCAATTGCAGGCCTTCAATTATGTCCTATATGTCCTATATGTCCTATATTTTTTTAGTTGTCCTATATTTTCCTATATTTCTGAAAAATGTCCTATATTTCCTATATTTTTTCCCTGAGTCTCTTTCAAATTATTAAATTACTTCAGGGACAGGGGTTATTCTAGCCCAAAATTTATAATATGCTCAATTTTCGAAAAGAGATCAACTCAATTTTTTCGCGCGTCGTTGGCGCGCAATTTATCTCTATAAACTCAATATTTCAGACTTTTTCATAGTAAAAGATATGAAACTCAATATTGCAGACTTGTTCATAGGTAAAAGTTTCAAGAAACATTATATTCAAGTTATTCATCGATATTGTAATTATGATGCACACTAAAATAACTAAAGAATAGGTACTGAAGCTGCTGAATTGTATGTTCTTTATTTCTCCATTCTTTGGGTTTGACTAGCATGCACCACCAGTGTGGTTTTATTATGCAACTCAGAATTATGTGTTGGACAGAGGGGCTTGCAACAAAAGAACATGCTAAGCTCCCCACCCTCCCCTCCCCCTAAAAAAAACAGTCAAAAAAAAAATTTTGGAAAGGGGGGGGCGGGAGAATCGTGTTAAAATTCTTTGTTAACAAGACATTCCGACATACAAGACATACCTAAATTTCCATAAAGGTAGAACAGAGAAAGGTAGCTATGAAATAATGCAATAGCATCAGTATTCTAATATTATTCCAACTGCTGTGGCTGGCCGCCCTTCATGATAAACGCAGAAATTATATAATTATTTCATTTACCAGCAGAACTGTTTTGCGTCTAATTACTTTTCAAAAGATTTCGTATCATGTTAGGCCGTAACAGATAGGACACCAACAGTGGTCCAATCAACGAGTGCCTAGAGAGATCGGTCGGCTTTCCCAGATGCATGTAGCGATTGTGAACAACAACACCAGGGTTAAACTGTGTCAAAGAAAACTGTATTTGTCGAGAGTAAACGCAGCAATGACATACCCACACTGACAAGTAAATATGAGGAGGAACTTAATATTTTTTAGCACACGCCAAATATCAGAATAATGAATAAAAAACTGAATTTTTCAATTTGAAAATTTGCCCAAAACTCCATTTTTGAGAATTTTTAATCGGGATTACGACGATTAAAAATAGGGCTAGAATAAGCCCTGTACTTGGTTTCATGAGTATATTTCCAGGTGTTTGTTGACTTCGCTTGTCACACAGCCTTGCTCTGATTTCCCACCATGGCATCCTCAGACGATGCTGACTGTACGAAGTCTTTCATGATAAATATGGTGGGTTATCAGAGAAAGGCTTGAAGCACACTTCTTTGTTTCTTTCAGGTAGGTAATCTGCTAATGTGCAACTAATGCCAAGTTGCAGATTGTCCTATATTTGTCCTATAATTTTAGTAAAATGTCCTATATCTGTCCTGTATTTTTAAGAAAAAAGTCCTATATTTTGTCCTATATTTCCACTGGGGACCAGTTGAAGGCCTGCAATTGTCATAAATGGAATTTCAATGCTGTTGTAGAAAACAATCATTCTTGATCCCAATTTGTATTTCCAAATAAAACACGATCATCGCTGTTTGGTCCGTTGGTCATTATTTTGTTGGTCTAATTGAATTAGATGTGGTGCTGGTTCCAAACTTGTGCTTCTAAGATCTTCAAGATCAGAGTTTATTGTTTCTGGTTGGCATACTGACACTTTGAACACTGCTGACTTGATTGGTTTTATTGTACATGTGCATTCTATGAACGGATGAGATAATTACGAAAATTCTTCTTTCAAGTCCGATCTGTCGTAAATCATGTCAGGTGGAGTCCATTCAGAATGAGGTCCCTTTGTTTGTACAGAAAGTAGAATTTTCAAAGAAGTCACTTTGAGTGAGGTGAACTGGACAGACTGGTTGGACAGATAGTCAATTCTGAGCTGATATATAACCTTTTCTGATCGACCATTATTGATCAACTTATAGCGACCTACCAATGGAAGCACTTAATTACTTTCAGCTGCTCCAACATCTTCATGTAGCAAATTAAATTATACACTTAAGTTGTCATTTCTCTTGACCTAAATGGGATAAATTCTTCAAACAATATTAAAGCGCATAATATCATGGGCAGCCAATCAAAACCTGAGTTGAATGACACCGAGCAGCGAGGTCTCTCTTTGAACTCCAAATATGGCAACTGGTCATCATGTTGCTTTTTAAATTGCCAATCAAATTTGAATTTTGAAGAGGTCATATTGGCAATGGGGCACTTTTGTTGGACTCTCAAACAAAATATTTATACAGATATTTCATCACCAAACCATGTTACGATTTTGTCAATGCAAGTGTTCAACTTCATGGGTGAAGATGATGGTCCAATCAAATTGTTAACAGTCATCATCACCATGACTCGCACAACAGGATAATTAGTTGGAAATTTTGATGTCCGGAACTTCAGTTCAGGTCTGTGGAATATGACCAATTATTATCCCACAAGCAAATTTGTGTTCAATATCGGGGTTATGATTGGTTAAAAGGTCGGGTTGTATAAACCCATACACGCCGAGTGATGTCTTGCTACTCGGGGTATATGAAAAACAACTCGCATGCGATTGGAAGCGATGCTCTTGCTTCGAAACTTCAGATGACCATATCTCAATATTTACGGAATAACTTATGCCCACTCGTCAAAATTTAATTGAATAAAGTCATAGTGCATCATTTTCACTGAAGTTTACGACATAAAACTCAGCGAAAGGTGTTATTTGTTCCAAAATAAAAATCAGTTTCCGAATGAAAGCAAATCGATCAAAATGAATGAATGTTGTGTTGTGGCGCTTTCCCGTAGTACTTAGCAAAATGCGAACAGTTCCGTAACCGAAATGACGCACTGAATTTGTCCGTTGTACCATTAGTTCTAAATGATATTTTCAATATTTTTGTTTCCAGATGAAAAAGGCTTGGGGGATAATAAATTCGTTATTCAGGCTTATGGAAAGTGACGACCCTCCCTGAAACTCATACACCAGGCCTCGGGTGTACAGAGTAACTAACCCCTCTAATAATTCAATCCACCTACCAAAATTCAATCACCCCAAAGACAAAATTAAATCGGCTGTTTTGATCACTCTCTAGAATCATTGTAATGATAATTAAAGAATAATGGATTATCTGCACCATTTTGGACCATTTTCACAACTACCTGTTCTAATAAATTTGTCCACTCCAAGAATTTATGATGAGAAATTTCCAGCTGTGATGTTATATAAAACGAACCGCTGGATTGGCAAAATAATAAATTTATTGCCATAAAAATTTATTATAAAACTATACTAAAACAATTGTATTCATAAGGCAGCCCATTGCAATTCTGGGCGCGCAGCCCTGCCAAGCATAATAAATTATTAAGCAGTACAATTCATATACTTTGTCCAACTGTGCACGTACATGTGTATGCAAATATGATTAAACATGTACATGTAGTTCATTATACGACATGCGCGCATGCAAATTCGATTACGTAACAGCAATTACTACAATTAAGCTGATACATTGCCTGCAAGAATTGGCGGTATATTACTTGGCCATAGAGGTTGGGCAACTGGCATACATGTAAAAGATATTTTACAACCCCTGACACAAATTCCTCTAAAAAACGGGTAGTGGTGGGTGGGAAATTCAGCATTAAAAGAAATAAAAACGGCGAAGCAGAGGCAGCGACCGAGGCCAATTTGAAACCTCCGCTGAATTTGAAGGGAGCCAAGTGCAAGGTCGGGGTGCGTGTCACAATCAACCAATCATGTACCTCGATTAAAAAGGCACTCACAAGAAAGTGTCAGGGGGTGTGTCACAATCAACCAATCCAATGTCTCGTTTTCAAAAGGACTTACAAAAAAGTCTGATCTATAGATCCAGTTCTAGGTTGTAGACTTTCTATGTACCTTAACCTCAGAGAAAAGAATATTAAAACTCTGTTGATTTTGCAGTCAAATGGTCATGGATCACTGAAATCCCTTGTCAAAGAAAATTAATTGTTGCACATAAAAATTATGCATAGACCGTCAAGTCTATACCAAATTTGTAGTCCATCTTTCTGTAAGTCCCACTGATGGAATCTTTTTCCATGGAATCTGGTCGAGTGTTGTGGGGGCGCTTATTGAAGCCAATTTTGGCTCTTGTAATTTTCTGCCTTGACTTTTACATGTATATAATTTGTCCTCCCTTTCTTCATGTGATGAGCTGGGTAAGACAAAATACTGATGGTCCCTGGAAGGAAATACTAAAGAAAATAAAAATAGACTCTCGGATGATTCATTGGCGTGTTTTTAAGTTAGAATATACCTGTACCTGTAATAAATTTGTTCAGAGAGAGGACGGAAGATAAACCTCATAATTGTTTTCTATTTTTGGAATGGATTTCCTCAGTTGCCATTATTGCGATATCTATTTATAGGTTGATTCCTTTTACTGTGATTAGTTGACTGTTTATTGCCTCGTTAGTCCTCCGCAGCGATACAATTTCTTCTGCCTCCAGATGTGACCGGAAACCCAGATATTTCCTGTACCATCTTGACAATTATATCCACATCGAAGGGTCGCCAAATCAAGGGGTAAATGCATCTCTCGGGTGATCCCTGGGGCTACTTGATTCTTCGAACAATTCTATAGAGTGGATAAATACACCGACTGACGTCGTGCCACATTTAGATAGCCTAGATTATTAGCTACGGCTGATCTTTGATACTAGGCGTTAGTTATTGCCTTCACAGCTCGATAACCAGCAGGCTTTGATGGTGGCTATTTTTAGCCTCCTCCATCGATCCACCAATCCCCTAACTGTCCAGACAATAGCATGGTCCGGAAAATATCACGGGGCCCCAAAAAAGCCACAAGTTCGAAGATCGGTTTTTGACATTCCTGGATGCAGCCATGCAGTTGTTGTTGTGAGAGAAAACAGGGCATATTTTTATACACACGCCTAGCAGCATGTAACCTGATCCTTGAACAAGTTTGTGAAGGATTAGCATTGATCTAGCTGCAGTATTGGGTAATTATTGACTTAGCCTTGTCATCCGTTGATCGCCGTCTCCCGGATTAATATCACAGTACGTGTTCAGCAGCCCTACAACGTACAAGTGTACACGAGTCTACTGCATCATGGAGAGATGTATCCTTGACAGCTAATCAATGTATTACATTGTGGGCTTGCATGTACTTGGGCAGGACCGTGTATATTGACCGGAGCGTGTGGGTATATCGGTAGAGGAGAAGCCAATATCGTTCCGGTGATAACATTTAGCCTGCCAGTGCCTTTAGGAGTAACCGCAGCACCTGAAACCTTTGTTCTTATTGACCAATTTTCTCTTCGTGGCATTGTGTTTTTTATTTGCCCCGGTTTTGTGGATGACCTCGCGGTGTAACAGTTGCATTGATGGAGTGATTCAGGTACACAAATGTTATAAAAGATCACAGACTACATGTGCTGCTAGGTGCGAAGTATACAAAATCATTTACCGGGGTTAGCCGATCGACAGTCTAGATTCAGGTGTTTGCGCGGGCGCCGGTATAAATATCTGCGGCGAGAGAAGTTGAAAGATACATAATTTATCTCAAGACCCGAGCTAGCTGTCTGTGTAGGTGATCTGAGAGCATTAAATCTCTTGATTCCCTTACCTTCTGACAAGTGATGGTCATTTATTAAGATATGATGATGATGAGGTTGAAATATCGTTAAGTAGAGAAGGATGTGTTACATGAAGCAGGTCATTTGAGATGTGCCCGGGTGTGGGACTACCTGATACGTGTGTAGGTGTATAGCATAGAGGAGCCCAAGGATTATACAGCTGTATTTGGCCAGCATGAAGAGGAATGTCTAACCCCCCAGCTGCCCAGGTACTGTGTGTATATAAGTGAGTACTTTTGTAGATTGTAAGCGTTCTGGATTTTAATATTAAATTTTGGCTATAAATTTTAGGAAATATAATAATTTTAGAAAAATTTGTTCGTCCCGCTGCTCTTGGCAAATTGCGAAATACAATAAAATTTAAATCTCTCCTTTTTGAACCATATGCAGCAGAAGGGTCTCCTCAATCACCACCACTATTGACTGCATTCAGTGAAAATAATTTGATTAAACACCAGAAAACCACCAAGTTTGGAACCTACAATGTTGTAGTGACCCATCTTACATTCATTTAATTATATTTCCTATATTTTGATAAGAAAATTTCTATATTTCTCCTATATTTTGGCAAATTTCCTCCTATATTTTCACTGTGAGCCACTTGCCGGTCTGCAGTCAATAGGCCTAAACCATCACTCACAAAAGAATTTATAGAACTTCGTGATAAGTATGATTTGCAAGTTGTTTCCTTAATTCCTTTGACCATCGCCATTCTACTGGTCCATATTGAGAAATACCAAATCTATGTTATGTGTACATATACACTGTTTCACTAGTTCACACTACATGTAGATGTTGTGTCTATTAAAATTTGACTGCAAAATGACATCATCAGGACCTGATTCAGGCCATTTTGAGCCCGTTATGACCGGTTTGGGCACCAAGTTTGGGTGCTCAAAAAAAATATTAAAAAAATAAATTCTTTTATTTTTTTTACAAATATCAAGTTGTCAGGCTTAAATTTTAGACCATATAAATGATAAAGGACCACTGTAACTTTACACACTTCTCACTGTGCATGGGTGCCCAAACTAAAACTGTTTAATAGGGTATGGGAATAAACTGATTCATGTCACACCAAGGTATAGGCAATGGGCAGTGCTTTTACCATTGACAAACCCACAACAATTGGAAAATAGGTCTGATAAAATACTTCTAAACTGAACAACTTTGAAGATTTTATTGCCCTGAAGTTTACATGTGAGTACACATTGACACCCGTTAAAGCTGCAAATAAAAAATTCAAGTTTGTCATTCAAAATTAGCTTGTTGCCTCAGCGTAACATCACATAGGCAGTGAGGTTGTTTGCGCCTCCTCACAGCTGGATACAGTCGTACCGATCTTCAGACATTCTGTATTCTCCCTCCCCATTTAGCTTTCTGAGCCCTCTGATAATCTCACTCAGTAAAGGCAATTCTTGAAAGTGAATGAATGTTTGGTTGGTTGGTTTGATTGGGCACTCCATCGTATTACAATGGGCACAGATCATACAGAGTATGCCGTGAAACCTGCTCCCCCACACCGCCCTACACATGCTCATGTAGTTCTTCTCAGTTCAGGCTCCAGAAGTAGATTATAATACTGCACAATGCTTGTGTCTACGTGTACATATAGGAACTAGATTCTCTTTACTACAAACTCTGATCTTTTCCACATACAATATCTATGCATAAGTTTTTGACCCTCTTACCAGGGCTTTTGTCCAGGGTTAATTACATGAAATAATTTGAAATTGATAATATACACAATTCGGATATATTACACTTCAAAGTCTATCAGAATGTGTTGTTGTTGTTACAGTCTAGTATGACTGCATAATGGGTTGTTATACCAATAAATTCACGTTATCAATATATTCAATGTTTATCAATTTCAGATTTCAAATTATTAATGTTCACTTGATCAAGACCCCGGCGAGAGGGTCAAAAGCTCTTGCATTAAGTTGCACTTATGTGCAGAAGCTCAAAGTTCGTAATGTTATTGAAGATCACTAGTACGAGTCCCTTCTCTCTTGTAGTAAACCAGCTTGGGTTTTCATTATTTTAATTTCATACACATTTGGAATTGATGCTAACTGTCATACAAAATCTGGGTCGCTCTATTATTGACACAGAAATTCTTTTATGATTGACGGCTGATGTCAGATCTGATGCTTATTATTGAAAACAGTATACATGTATTATCACAGATTCACATGCATGTCCTCCCAGTCAATAACTTTGTAATGCATAACCTTGTGCTGACAATATCTGAAGTTATACACTTCATGAAAGTTGCCTATTTAAATCCCAGAAAGCCTATTGATTTTGGGGTCACAAGGTCAAATGGTCACTGCAAAGCTCAGTCTGGTAGCCAGGTGGGTCACTCTCGCTTCAAGAGGGCACATCAGGGATTCGCTTATGAAAAAAATGGGTTCCTCCGAAAAGGGCCTGTTTTTTTTTATATAATGATTTTTCTAAAAGGGGTTTCACACAAACCCCCATATATGGACCTGAAACTAAATCTATTATTGGGGAAGGGGAGGAAGAAGTATTTTCTGTGCTTTAATGTACAGGTATTTGCAGTACAAGAAATCTGTATTGTTAATCTATGTTTGTTTTATGCCAATATATAGTTTACATTGAATTGTTAATTATTTTGGAATGTCACTTGTAATTTGTAAACTTTAGATCAGTTGTTCGGGTGTTTCAGCAGTAACCAGGAAGCTAATTTCTTGAATTAATAGATTAACAACCTTATCGGTCATACATGTAGGACCAGCTTACAGAAGTTGAAAAATTATAACCCCTACCAGAGCGATTATATCGAATCTTCCCTTTCACAAAATAATAATATTTTGACCAGTTATGAAGTCACATTGTGTAAATTGTGATGACACACGTTAAAGTGTAACTGTGGTACTTTTGCAAGTTTACGTCATATCCAGGATAATCTTCCAAATTATAGAATTTATACCTTTTTTCTTGTTTTACGACTTCAATTTTTAACAATTTCAGTGTTATTAATGTTATTATAGTGCACAGCGCCACAAGCATGTCGGAACTTGTGACGTTATTATCGAACGATAAACCCCGTCACAAAGCAACATTGTTACAAAACTGTTCCATTTGAAAAGTTGAGAAATTTTAGTACATGCATGTAGGTACATGTATTTTAAGTTTATAAGTTAACACATCACAAAGGGACTCTGAATGAATCATTAGGCATGCAAGACAAGAAACAAGCAGCTGGAAGTGTTAAAACAGATATTATTACTACACCTCATGTAGATTTATATAAAGCCTGGCGCACACGAGAGCTATCCTCTGAGCTAACCGCCTCAATTGTCTGTTGTCCCAGGGATTAGCTCTTGTGTGCGCGGGTAGTTTTTGGTGAGGTTTTCTCCTCCCGAGACCGGGAGAAAATAGCAAGTTTACTTGTTTGATAATCCTCACCGTGTCCAGCGAATGTAAGCTAACAGCTCAGCCATTTTATCTGGCCGGTCAATAAAACGCGTCTTATATTCACATGATTTCGTACATATGACTGTCCAGAATGGCTATTTTTACGCAACCCCGGTCACATGAAAGATCACATGATCTTGAAGGTGTTCCGTGGGAACTGAAATCAATTCAGGGAAACCTTTTGCTCACTGTGTGTATACTGAAACCACACGAGAGTTAGCCCCCTGAAGCAACAGGCAATTGAGGCCGTTGGCTAAGGGAATAGTTCTCGATTGCACCGGGCTCAATCAGTTGAGAGCCTGTCACAGGTCTTACTACGGAATTTGATGTTCGGCAATGATGTAATCATATCTTGTCATACCATTATCCTGTCCTATATACTACAACAGAGCGTTGAACAAGTATACTTTTATTCAATGCAGATGTGCGTTCCAAGCTGAACAAATAGCTTGCCTCCCATGCACAGAGTGCATATGCCATCATACTCTCCCGAAACCAAGATTGATGTATTTTCGGCTCACTCTCTTGATAGAAATTAGTGATTTGGAAATTGACTGAAATTAATTTGGGTCTTCTGAATAGGAACATAAGATCACAGAGAGCATTATACCTTTCCAAATGATGTGATAAACAAGCTTAGGTCAAACCAACCACCGTGCTGGGGGTCTAATAATACCCCAGCCACCAGTCAGATTTTTGGACCGGATTCGGGGCCGCGCGCACATCGCCGGAAGTGATATCATATATAGTAAAATAGATGTTTGCCGAACATTTCGATTAGTTTTCAAGTCTGCATAATACCTCTGTTGACCTAGCGTTAAAAAGAATTATCTGGAGATTATTTTCCTTGTTTATCTGGACAGAGCATATGAAAAGTAGTTCGCTTATGTGCAAAACTGAAGGAGTTGTTCAGCCGGATTCAAACTGAAGCTTGAGTACGTGGGTTTTCCCCTATACGTCATAGCAACGTAGTAAAGGTCAACTTCCGCTATTGGAGGCAGCAGGGATGATAAATGAGCCTGAAATGGAGCATGCGCTGTGGGGAGGATGAGGTCAAACAGTTTATCTTACAGTTGAAATCAACAATGGTTGTGCATTATTGAACCATCCTCATGAGCCAGCATATCAATCGATTCTAACATTTAGGATATAATCTCTAGCTTGATTAGTTAAACATTGCAGTTCTGGATATAAATAGATCAAGGGGTATTGTCTGAATCAAACCAATCCATGAAAGCACTAAGCTAGCTGATTATGTCAATCTGCTGCGAGGTGTGAGATGTGACTGGTTTGAATTTCATCGTTGGCCAAACTACTTTAATGTCCGGCTGAAATTGACATCGGAAGTCAAAGCAAAAACCGCAGGCTTGGAATACCGACATGCTAATTCAAAACAAGCAGGGGAGCCGGGTGAAATGTACAAGATTGTATAATAGCTAGAGGCAACTACTCAAGAACTCATTCGAGTCACTAAAAATGTATAGGTAAACACTTTTTGAGAATTCACTTGGACTTGTGAAGATGTATTGAACATGATAGAATCCTTATTTACATGTCTCCAAATTGTTTTCAAATATGATAAGCTGCGCACTTCTCAATCTCAGTAAACTCAGATATAATATCACGGAATATCGGTGCTAAATGTTAGCCAATCAGTGAGAAACAACCTTAAATAATGCGCCACACATGTTATTGCACACATGGGCATGTGGACCAATATACATGTAATAAACAAATATAGTAAACAGCATACAAATAAGGTATCCTGTCTGGACATGGTTCGTAGTAAACGTTCTTCTTCAGGAAGTTCAGAAGGATTGTTCCCACTGAATAATCTGGTTTTTGTCGGGCAGTTGGAAATATCAGAAGACTGTCTTGTGGAATTTGATTGTAAATATCTGTGAACGAAACGTCAATCAATTTCAAGAGGAATAGGCCAAATTTTCATGATTGGCTTTATCTCGGAGAATATCGGCAAACGGCTCACGCAAATTTTTCATAGCTTTCACTAGATGGTATTTCCCCAATAAACCATTTGGTTTACCTAGATTGCGCGCTTCTTTGATGTCATGATATTTTTTTTCAAGCTGACAATTTGACTTGTCCCATGCTACAACATGCAGTATTTGTATATTATTTCTCTTTGCTGCTCTTCAGCTGGTCATCATGCTGAAGGGCCTTCACCATGCCCTTGTGCTGATAGGTGTATGTAGACTGCCATGGTCAATGAGGTCTATACAGTACATGTAGATTGTGGAAATATCAGGGCTCCAACATCTTGTTTGAACCAGACTTTTCAAGGACGTCTAACAGGAATTCTCAAACAAAGCGCAAACAAATTATGTTATTTCATGGAAGACATTAAATATTGTACTATGTACATGAACGGATTGGCTTGGTATTTTGGCCGTTTATTTGAGATTTTTTAAAGGTTCGTCGACTCTTTTACTGTATTGTGAGAGGGGGAAAGAGAATGTCGTCATCGGTGTCCCCTCCCTGGAAATGAAATCGATTGGGTTCATTCTGAAGGGAATTAAAAGAAAACCCAATTATCTGCTGAAGAAAGTGATTCTAAATCCAGAAAATTAGAAAGCATTACATGTATTCTTTGAAATAAACAGTGGCGTTGAACAAGGGTAGATACAACATTGTACATTTCTGAAATCGACTAGGCTTGAGATACCACAGGCCTCGTACGGTCATTAAAAATCCTGGAAAAGTCATGGAATTCACAATTGTTTTCCAGGCCTTGAAAAGTCATGGAATTTCGTATCGAGTCATTGAATTTTGTTAGAGGTCATGGAAAAATAAAGTGAAACTTCAAAATGTCGGCCAGGTCAATGTCAATATTTCTCTGTATTTTTTTTTACCGAAAACATGATTTTTCCGGATCCGCGAATTTAATTTCGTCGATTGTCGCGTGTTGTCTGTGAAATTGCCAGAATCTTCCATCAGGGGAGATAACTGGTCTTGGAATTCCCCTGAACTCCCAGGATGCATTTGTGAGGAAAATGGCGCGCAGATCCTGACCAGGTATGAAAGCATACTAAAATGGGGTAAGAAACTGCTACAACAGTCTGTTACTTACTCAGTACTAAAACGGGGGATATGTCGCTTCCTGGGTTTACCGCATACCCAATTCTCCCTCCGGCACTGAAGAGCGGTTTGCAGGGGAGAAGAGCAGGAACTATCAATCACAAACCAGGTGACGTCATAGTTCTTCTAGGTAAAACAAGCGCATGTGCGAAGCATACGCGAAGAATGACTAGATTTTAAACACAGTATCTGGTAGAGTGATTCGGTGGCCGAGTGGGTTAGAGAGGTTCGGCTGTCGGCACAAGGGTCGCGTGTTTGCCCCCACTCAGGACAGACTGTAATAGCAGGGTGTTAGCTGGAAAAGGAGTGCTACCATACCTCATCCTGAAGCGGGAAGGAGTCAGGACGGAAAACGCAACCGTGTGAAACAATGCCAGGAAAGTGCTCCTTTCGACCATCGTGGCTGTGTAACGATAATTATCGGCAGTGGCTCGAACGTGGGAAGACCCCTGGCGAGGCCGGCTGCAAGGTTTGCCGGAAAAACTTTGATATTTCTAACATGGGTGAAGCAGCTGTCAAAAGCCACATGTCATGGGCAGCAAGAAGCATGCGGTTGCAATGCAGAACGTATCGATGACGTTGTCAGTATTCAAGAGAACGACTACAACCAGTGATAAAGATGACAGTGTAGCAACGCCTACCTGTTCCTCTAGTGCAAGTGGCACTTCGACAGGTGAAGTGAAATTTTTTTTTAATAATAATATATGCACGATGTCAACGAAGCCTTGTCAACAGCCAGGGGAGGTAATTCATGTTAGTAAAATTTGTAAAACTTTAAAGGGAAGCTACTCTTAAGTGGAATTACTCAGTAGAAAGTAGAAATTCACATGGAATAATATAATAAAGAGAATCAAGAAAGCAATAAATCCGTTTTATCAATATTGTTAATGGGGTCTGATTAAATAAAAATAATTTCTAAATAGTAAAATTTTTTTGACTAGTAATTTTTTCCTAAATCTATTGCAAAGTTTTTGGAAGACCACTGTCAAAAAAAGATTTAAAAAAAAAAAAAAATAGTAAATTATGAAGGTATCCGATAGCATACAATGGAAAAGACTTCTGGTAATCCGGTTTCAAGACTTTTTGTGTGTGTTTACGTACATGTAAATGAAAGAACACTACAATGGAGAGACACTGGATGTTAATACATGTATGTTTCCTGAAACAAATATTTTTTCTTTGAAATTGTACTTCGTTTAGTCTAATCCTTGCTCCGACACAGGTGTCGTCTTCGATTTTCATGATGCAGCCGTTGTCCATGGAGAATTTCTGATCTAATTTGTCAGGTAATAGGTCATGGAAAAGTCACGGAATTTGTCCAAAAAAGTCATGGGAGGTCATGGAATTTCATAACTCTGAAAGAGTAAGAACCCTGTACCATCTTTGGAGCATTTTCTGAAGCTACATGTACTAGGAGACAACATACTTCGAATAAAACCAAATGGAGTAGACATGGTAGATAGGATGATATTTACATCCTTAAGTCGACCATTTTCATTATGACTTTGAGATGTACATGTACATGTAATTGAGGTGTACCTTCAAATATTATGATTAGATGAGATGTATTTGAGGTGGATCCAAATATGCAAATTGGCACCTCACTTACGCCCCTCAGGTGAGGTGTACTTGAGATATATCCAATTTTGTGTAGGGCTTGCATTTATTTAGTACCTCCATTAAAAACAATGTGCCAGTCGTCATTGCCAGTGAACACCTCACAGTTGATCGTTCCACGTCCTCCTCATACAATAAAATGTTTAGACTGCGATACTTCTTTGAAAGCCTACATATAAACATGGCAGTGTGACTAAACCGAACCGAATTCTTGGAAACCCCCAGTTGAAATCCTGCCTATATCAAGATGGGCACTGCCCAAGTCAGAGTCACCAGTGATTTTCATCAAAAATCACCAGAAATTTTCATCAAAAGTAGGCCAGCTCAGAACTTGCTGGTAACAGTCCCCTAATGCACCTTCATGCCAAAAATCAAGGTTCTAATGTCAACGGGTCTCCTTATTTTACGGACGAAATGTCTCGGATGGACTGACTCACTAACAGACAATTTGCAGATGGTAGCCTACTTCGTAGGAATATATGAGTAGCCAACCTTGAGAGAAGGGGAAGAGAGATTGGGTGGGGGAGTGGCGGTGGCACCAGGCAGAAGCATCATTAATTTGGCTGACAAATACCCCAGTTGCCAAACAGATGATCCCAGTGTAAATGCGTGTATGTGATCTTCCTAGACTGAATGTCACTTCATAATACATGTATGCTGTTAGTGTAGTTACATTGTAAGTACTGATAACTGAAATAAGATTATGGAAGACGGGACTAATTAGTGAAAAAAAAATTAAAATGTACCTCAACTACACCTCGAACAGGACACTAACAAATCAAACTAAATCCTGCTGTATCATACTTCACTTCAAATTATCTCAACAATTTTTTTGTTAAGCACTGTTGTGTAATTTTCAGAGAACCTATTATCCAATGTATGTGTTAATTGTCAGTTCGCAAGCACATTGGTCCCTCTGATGAGCCAGAATAGATAAATATAAATAGTGAGGGTGAAACAGAATTATTCAACAATAGTCCGCTGTATACATGTAGCAAGTATAAAGAAAAATTGTACTGGCAATTACAGAGGATGGGTATATACTGTGCTCAAATTCAAAATCTATTTTTCCACAATGTAACTTTAATACATGTAGATGTAGATAGATAATTGTAGACATTTAGGTGTACATGTATTCAAGCCATGCTTTCTTCAATGGAGTGCAGGAAATATACTTCAGATGTCAGTAAATTACATGTATAGTTCAGTACATGCATATTTTGGTATAGTTCAGTACATGCATATTTTGGCAGGATCCGTACTCGAGGTGCTGGTGACCGCTAGTCCCACACCGCTGAACCGGCACGGGTTCGAGCCCAGCTGGTCCATACATGTGTGGAAGTTTGTCAGTTACTTGCCGATGGGCGATGGTTCTCTCCGGGTTCCTCGGCTTCCTCCACCAACCAAATTGCCTGTCACCATATGAGTGAAACAACCTTGAGTGTGGCATTGAGCCAAATTCTCCCCCCCCCCCCCTTCCCTATTACATGTCTACATGTTTTTGATGAAGGGACTGATCGTTAATAGGGTGGTTGAATTGTTAAAGAACTTACTGTAATATTGTACTAAATGACCTCATGTGGATGAATTACATTGCACTTCCATAATTGCCTCAATTGTATAACACCACATGTATGTGCATGTCCGTGTATATATCCAAGCCTGAGTCAGTCCGCACAAAAAAATACATGAATTCCAAGTAATTAATTCTTCCAATAACCATAAAGGTTATACTGTCTGATTATATGTATGCATGTCCCAATGTGGGGATATGACGTTTTTGAGGTTAGGCCTTTCCTGTTCCTGTTCCAGTATAAAGCCTGACGTATCTGACAACCATTGGAGCTATACAGCCACATGTTTCTGTGTGTACATGTCGATTCACATTTGCGCGTTTTGCCCAGCTACATGTGTGTATGTTGATAAACTCCTTGTTATTGGCTAGACCTCCCCGAATCTTCCCATGCACCTACATACCCATGTGTGTCGCCATGCCATAAATGCGAATTATCCCAACAATTACCTACGCTCTGATCGTGTATTGCCTGAACTGGAATGATCAACTCGAGAAATTGTATTTTGATGTCTGGTACATGTATGTAAGTATATCATGAATACATTGTGTGTTTTTTTTTCTTTGTACATACATGTATTCAAAGGCCTGCTGAGACATGAAAACAAATGTATATGAAAAATGTGAAGTGAGTTGAATAGAGAGAGGGTAAATAGAAGTTAACTGATAGCTGGGCAAGGAATATTGTTGAGACATACATGTATTTGTAAGAATATGTGACATTATCAGCACATGACATTTCGGCACAAACTGGAGGGTACCACATTTCAGCACTGGACTTACTGGTAATTTTTTTCCCCACATCTGCAGTTACATGTAGCTTTATAAAAATACCTTATAATTGGGGAAAAACTATATTGTTTGAGATACATGTATGCACTTGTACATAATGTTAGAAATATATGGAAGATTTGACAGAGATACAAATTTATGTATATTCATGTATTGTAGATATTTTAGCAAATTCCCCGTTGATCAGACTAACAGATCTGTGTGTACACATGTTTGAGATATCATACGAGTGAGGTTAAACTTTCATTTTATTTGTAAAATCTGTTGCTAATATATAATCGTATATATCTGGGCTATCAGCGTATTTGTAAGATAGTTTGAACATATGTAGGTCTAAATTATTGTACCATTATATTATTTTTTCACTAACTTCGTCGATTTCGACTGAATTTGACATTGAGCACTAAAAAATTGTACATCTCGGTAGCCCTATAGTCTGTCTGTATGTTGTGACACCATATTTAGATCGTTGAGGTGAACATTGTGAGTGTATACATGTGTGTGTGTGGGGGGGAGGCATAGAGCATGGCTAGTTTGTAACATCTGCACAAGTCCAGTTAATGCCTAAATCCTCGCAGAGGGTTTACCTGGACCTTTTTGGTGATTCCGATGATTTCTAGATTCGTTGCGTCTATTACACAAACTCGTACATTTCATCCCCAGCATTTGATTTCAATTAGCATGTCGGTATCTGAAGCCTGCCGTTTTCGCTTTGACACCCGATGTCGATTTCTGCCTAACTTCAAAGGTAGTCTGGCCAGCGATGAAATTCAAACCAGTCAAAACTCAAAGCTCACTGCGTATTGGCCTGATCTGCTTCAGTGCGCTTACTGATTGGTTCGGTTTAGCGGAAACCCCTCCAGCTATTTATATCCAGAACTGCTATCGGTAACTAACCAAGCCAGTGTATATCGATCGTAACCTATCGATTGATACACTGGCTCGCGAGAATGTTTTGTAAAGGAAGCAGTCTGCAGTTGTGTAAAACCATGTTTTACATCTAAGCTGCTTTTTGTGCTACTTGTATGTATAACTTAGAAACTTTAACAAGATTGACTTGGTTCCTACATGTAGCAATGATGGTCAAAGTGATGCTCTGACATAATTCTGTCAAGAATAGCTACATGTATGTTGTGCTAATGTTGAGTTGAAGAGCTCAGCATGTTTTACCATCCATATTAAGTATGTGACACTCTACTGGTAGACAACTACAAATGGCATTTAAGAGTAGGAACAAAGACTGGGTGCAACTAAAGTAGGTGATATAAAACCTCACCCGCACTGCGGTGGTCTAATGGTTAGAGCGTCGGCCTCGTAAGCGGTAGGTACTGGGTTCGATCCCAGGCCGGGTCATACCTAAGACTTGAAAAATGGAACTTGTTGCTCCCTCGCTTACGCTCAGCATTAAGAGGATAGAACAAGGACTGGTTCGCTCGGTGTCGGTATAATGTGACTGAGTGGGGTGTCATGTCTGCCTACGGCATGATATTTCAGTGGGACAGCACTATAAAATGGCAGCATTAGATCTGCTCTGTTACAAGTAGGTACCCCTGCCCCTCCCCCTCCCCTCCCTTCCCTTCCCCGTCGTGATATAGCTGACAAAATGTTGAAAGCGACGTTAAACCCTATTCACTCACTCACTATAAAACCTCACTTAAAGTAACTATTGTGGCAAACCATTATTTCTGAAAGACTATTATCTCTGGAGAGATAATGAGAGACCTGACCTTTGTGTGCATGTATATACATGTAGTCATGTATATGACTGTCAACTCGTGATGTACATGTACCTGTAGAATTGCTCTCACAATTGTAACTGCTCCACCCAGCATGGTCCAATGAAATTGACTTGATGAAGAATTAGGCTGAAATGATTCTTCTGATGTACATGTTTTGTTTATGTAACATTTGAATTCCATGCATGTGAATACATGTAACACATTGACAGCCTTCATATATGCATACTTGGTTCACATTGATATTAACTGGATGCCTGCCATGCTTTTTATACGCCGCCAAAAAGGCGGACATATTATGTGATTGCTGTTTCCGTCTGTGGGTCCACATGTCCGTTCCCCGTGTCTAGTCTATCTGGGACAGTTTTCTATCTACAGTTCTAATTTTTTCCACGGGGAGATAATGTCACATACCAAAATGAAGGTCGAGGTCAGAGGTCAAAGATCATGCACTGGCCTTAAAAAAGCAAATCACTGAAACGTTATTGTCCGGTGTATATCTGTGACCATTTTCTATCCATACTCCCACAGTTGCAAATTTTTGTGAGTGAATACACTAGGTGGAGACGATGTGTTGCATACCGAAATTGAGGTCGAGGTCAGAGGTCACTATGGCCTAAAAATCAGGAAATCATTGATCATCAACAGTTTTCCATCTACAGTTCCAATTTTTGGTGAGTGGATTCCCTGGAGCGGAGGTGATGTGTTCCATACCAAATGTAGGTTGAGGTCAAAGATCAGTATGGCCGAAAAATACAGAAATTATTGAAAATTGCAACAACAAAAATGTGACGGGATTCAATGGAGGGGGGACAGAAGTGTCGCATACCAAAAATAAGTCAAGGCCAAAGGTCACTGTGTCGGTGTCAGTAGATATATTAGGGGGACACCATGCGTCATGTACCAAAATGAAGGTCAGAGGTCAACGTGGCCCCAAAATCCAGAAATTGTTCAAAATCATGATTTTTTTTGTCCATTGATACTTTAAGGGGAGACGATGTGCTGTGTACCAAAATTTAGGTCAAGGTCAAATGTCAAGGTCAATGTGACCCCAAAATCAGGAAGTCGTTAAAAATGAACTTTTTTTTGTCAGATACATGTACATGTACATTAGGGGGACATGATATGTCGTGTACCAAAATTTAGGTCAAAGGTCAAGGTCACTGTGATCCCAAAATTTTCATATGCCTGTCAAAGATGAGGTCGTGAAATGCGATGGTGAGTTCTGTCCATCTATCCAGCCATTAACATTTGTTGTCCGTGCGATATCTCTAAGTTTCAAGGTATGGATTGGTACCATCAACCTTTGGGTATACCTTACTCGCATTGCAAAGAGGAACCCTATTCATTTTGATTCCAGTTTAGCTCACTATACTCGTTAGATTGGAATATTTAGAGTGGTCTCTCCTACATGTTTATGGCATTCGTACTGTGAAGTTGTCTTCCCTGTTTGATACACGTAAGAAACAGCTACACAGTTAAACTGTTGTGAAATAAAAACCACAAATTTACCAGTTTAACTCTCTGAGAGTGGTTCTTTATGAATTTCATATCTGTTTATTAAATCAAGAACAAAGGTTTACTTCTTCACTTTCTTCACATTTTTCTTTCTTCATGAAATATTTTCTCACTTGAAAGGAATCTGTTCGAAGGAAAACTAATATTTTAGCTCTTGGGATATGGGATATGTGAGCTCTTGGCTCTTGTTTCAAGGTCACCTAGTCACCAAGAGTTAAGACCATTTTAGTTTATCATTCAGTGTAAGATGTGATAAATGCTACACTCTCATAAACACAAAATCGTAGACCTTTCTCTGGATTGCTAGCTACCAAGGCCATTAAAAAATTTTGAAATTTGGACCAGTGTCATTCCAGATGACG
Organism: Hanleya hanleyi; assembly: GCA_036873755.1. Classification (NCBI taxonomy): domain Eukaryota; kingdom Metazoa; phylum Mollusca; class Polyplacophora; order Lepidopleurida; family Hanleyidae; genus Hanleya; species Hanleya hanleyi. The sequence goes on from JAVTVY010012929.1 coordinate 23,248, forward strand.
TATGGGCATATATTTAAGCCCCTTGGGCTCTTGCTGATACTTACATGTACTTTAAGCTCATTATGTCTTTGAGCTCATTAAGGCATCCAGTAGTGGTGTGCTCCAAATTTTAAGAATTACATACACTTAATGTTTACAATTTTTGAGTTATTATATACATCAAATTAGAGAATGTAAATCATGGATACTTGGCTTATCCTAACATTTAACCAATTTCAGATCAACCTTTTGTCAAAATGCAATAATGCGCCCCAAAAAAAAAAAAAAAAAAATTCTAGCAACCTCCCTTCGTGACCACAAACGAATCTATTCTTATGCATGGCCTGGAGGTTCTCAGAACACTTGTTCACAATGACGAAAAATATCACTGAAGTCATCATTTGTGGTAATTACATTCACTTTTCAATGAATTGTTACGGATGCAGAGAGATGTACATGTAATTGATTTCCGTTCGTGTAATTGTATGGTGTTTATCATCCTCGTCACATGAGCATCCCGGAAAAAACATGCTATATGCACGCAGATAATACAGGTTGTGTTTGATTACTGAGAAATTAATTCTTGATAAACTGAGCATGTAATTGGAGCTACATTAGTTGGTTCAATTTCCCAGGAATTTCCCTTTAACAATAATTAATTTTTGGCCCTTCAGAACAAATTTATAGATAACTAACCAGCACATGTACTACAAATCGATTGTTTGATCTGCAGAGAACATTTGAGACAATGTGAATACATGGGCATGTACACAGGCAAATTGTGACAACTAAAACCTGTCGACTACCAGGTAAACGTTTGATATTCACTGCAGAAGCAAAAGCTATATTGTTGGCTTTGAAAGGTATTGGGTCCACTAAAAGGTAAAAATATGTCGTATTCTCAGATTCATTGTCATGCCTTCAAGCGATTAAAAGTGGAACTTCAGCTCATCCCACCATCTTCTATAATTATATGACTGTAGATTTGATCAACAGATTGATATTGTGTTTAGTTGGTTGCCTAGTCACGTTAGCATCAAAGGTAATACTGAGGATGATAGAATGGCTAAGGCAGCCCTAGATAATGAGGTTGATCCTGTTGGAATCCCATATAGCGATTTCAGACCCTCTATCTGTACTTATGTGAGAAAGCTGAACACTGCAATCTTTATGGGATGCTGTGAACAATAACAAACTTCAAGAGTTCAAAAAAACTGTAGGCTATAGCTCATCAGAACAGCCAGAAACGTTTCGATCAAACCATGATCAGGCGATGTAGAATCGGCCATACACGATTAACTCACGAACATTTACTAAAAAAAGAGCCAGTACCAAGATGTATTCCATGTCGTGAAGATCTCACAGTGAAACATATTCTTATCAACTGTATAGATTTTAAAATTGTAAGAGATTCTTTTTATCGAGCGACTACTTTGGAAGATCTTTTTGGTCGGGTGAGGGAGGATTGTGTCTTGGGTTATTTGAGAGAAATTCGGTTTGTTGCACAAGTTTTAATGTGCGCATGTTTTAATGTGTTGGATTACCAAGTTGTTAACTTGAATACTTAGAATTTTGTTTGATCGTCGCTAAAAAGCTGAACGCCCCATTAATCCTTAATTCTCTCTCTCTCTTTCTTCATTACTAAGAAATTAATTCTTGTTAAACTGAACATGTAATTGGTGCTTAATTAAATGGCTCAATTTTCCAGGAATTCAACCAAAGATACTGTGTCATGCCAAGAATTCAGTTGTCGGCCCTTCAAAACAAATTTTTAACTGACCAGCACATGTTCATTGTACTTCAAATCGATTGCTAGATCTGCAGAGAACATTTAACAGGGATTCTCATTATTGAAGTGCAGAATTTGGATGTTCTGGCAGAGGATTCAATGCAGCCTTATTTTATTTTTCTCTTCATTTCTCAATATTGACACGACTCAATTAATGTGATTACTGTTTTCTGTCTGCAGTCTGAACCAGAAGGGGGCGCTATGACAGAGGTGGACTGTACTGCTAGCCTGACCGACTTTGTGAACACCGGGCGGACGGGCAGACGAAACGCCGTCCCCGACATCTATGATGAGAAACAGAGTAAAGTGGGAACAGGAAGTCTGTCGTTTGATATGGAGAAGCTGCAATGCTCAGGTCAGTTGATTTCATCTGTAATAAATAATTATGAATTCAGATTTTTTTTTTTACATTTTTAACCCCTGTTGGAATCCCTGTTTGAATCCTACTCAGGCCTGGACAGCTGCCATTTTACACCCGCCTCCCTCCATACATGTACATATATTTCTTACCACTTAGGTTTGGGTGACGAAACTCCCCACAATAGATCTCATGGTAAGGGTCTATCATATTCTAAAAATTCTTTTTGTTTTGCTCGATTTATCTATCAGATTATCGCAATTTCTTCATTTATGCTATTTCCCTGCATGATTTTGAATGGTATTTTTAACCATATTCGGCCTGGGCAGTTTGAAAACTTGACCCAAGCCTGGGGAGAGGTCATTTTGGCGCCCAATAAATGTTTTTCTCCGGAAAGCAAAAAATACATAATAATTAAGAAAATAGTAATCTGATGTGAAATAAAATAATTTTGAGTACTTGTTGGAGAAAAAAGTTAAAATAAAAAAATACAAACGCAACTTCAATCACAACCTGGAACCTCATGGCTGCCATTTTGATTTTACTCATGATTCTTCGCTCTGAGGGGTATGCCGTTAGGCTCGAAATGACCCCACTATGATATATGCTACAAAGTCACAGAGTGTCAGCTCTTTTAGGGAGGCATAATGACCACCAAGCCAGGCCTCATAGGATTAAAAGAGAAGGACTACTATGGCTAGCTCTGAATCTTGGTGCCCCAGGCAGTGTAAAACAACATTGGCTGTAAATATAGGCTACATGTAAACAAGCATTAATTAGTGATATTCTAATGGGATTTTTCCCGATATAAATCTAGTTTCTGAATCTGATTGACTATCTGTACTGATGCATGATCCGCTGTGTAACTTCTCATCATACTCACGTAATTTTCTGGTTCATATATTTTGATTATGGCCTGTGTCAATATTTTTTTAATATATTGACGGAGGATTTTTTCTTATTGAGTTATTCCCCTTTACATTTCAAATACATGTATACATGTACTGTAGTGTAGATCAAATGATATCATCGACCTGGTCAACGCAACTCCTTCTATACTATTCATACAGTTCACATAATACTTGGTGGATATAATCGGCACAGTCTGGAGATGCGCACATGCTCTTCCTGTTATGTTTTTTCCTGACTGAGTTATTGCCGTTTACAGTTCAAAATACAATAGATTAGATGATGTTATCTTGCCAACGTAACTTAACTACAATTTTGATGTGCTTCGCATAATATTTACTTGATGGACATCATCAGCACAGTATGGAGATGCGCATGTGCTCTTCCCATTGATGGAGAATCATTCCTCACTCAGAGTTGGATACAGGGTCTCCCAGCATCCTTGAAAAGGACACAACTATAAAATCAAATGACCATTTTTCCACAAAATCAAATGACTTTATTTTAGAAAACTCATAGATTAAAGTGAATATCAGGGGCAAAAGGCACAGTAGTTTGTGTAAAACACTCAAAGAACACAAACTGACAATGTTTTGTCATGTTTAACACCAATTGAGTGATATTAGCCATTTTGCAAAATTAATTTTTTCAAATAACGACAAAGCTATTTTCAAACAAGGACTGTGGCGAAAATCCTGCATCTAACCTTGTTACTGAGTTATTGCCCTTTACAGTTCAAAATATTTTAGATTAAATGATATCTTGTCAACGCAACTCCTCCTACACTTTTGTTACGGTTCACATAAGACTTGGTGGATATTATCGGCACAGTCTGGTGATGCGCATGTGCTCTTCCTGTTGACGGAGGATCATTCCTAACTGAGTTATTGCCCTTTACAGTTGAAAATACCGTAAATTAGATGATGTAATCTTGTCAGCACGAATCCTTCTATGCTTTTGTTACGGTTCACATAATACTTGGATATTATCGGCACAATGCAAAGATTCGCATGTGCTCTTTAGGTTGACGGAGGATTTTTCCTTACGGAGTTATTGCTCTTTACAGTTCAAAATACTGTAGATTAAATGATGTCAATGCAACAACTCCTACACTTTAGATGCGGTTCCCATGATACTTGGTGGATATCATCAGCACAGTCTGGAGACGCACATCTGATGTCATACATGTGCAAGTATTGCATTGCGTCTCTGATTTCATATGCACAGAAATTTAGCTGTTCTCCATCTTCCCAGTTTATTGACACTTGGGTCAGGGAGACACACCATCTTCTGATGGCTCTCGACTTGAGTGATAACTATTGCTATATAGCTGAAATATTGCTGAACGTGACGTTATTCCTTAATTCTCTCTCTCTCTCTCTCCTTGAGTGATAACTAGCATAGCATATTTTCAACTTAAATTGACCAAAATTTTCCATAATGTGCAGTAGGATAATTTGCTGCATATTCATGCCTCCGTGGCATGAACTCAGATCAGGCTATAAGAGAGAGAGAGAGAGAATTAAGGTTTAATGTCGCATTCAGCAATATTTCAGCTAGTGACACAAGCTACATGTGTACTTATTGGTACATGTACATTACAATTAACTCTCAGAATTATTTGCTATATTGCTACATGCACTGACATATTTCTGGTTTTTTTGTCCACTAGATGGAGCCACAGGTTCCACAGCTGGAGATGCAGCTTCTCAAACAAAAGGTGCTGAGGGGGGATCCGACAAAAGTAACAGCCAGGGGACGTAGCAAAAAACTGGACCAGCAACTCAAATGGAATCTTATCTAGTCCCATAGTCCCATTGTGCCTATCTCATCTGTGATGATATTTTCTTATATACATGTATGTGCTCATGTCCACATTGGAATCAGATCTTACAACAGCAGCCAGAGAAAATGACCTGAAATTAACTGAATTCAATGTGGATTATCTCAGTGGAGAATATTTCGGGGGCATGTTGTCTGCTGGTTGTAACCACGTTCATAGTCACGTACGACACCATACCGAATCAGAAAATTGATTTTGTAGACAGTGGAGTGTACAGCGAGAAGATCGACTGGTTACATGTAAGTGTACATGCAAGATCTAACACCAAAAAGGATTGGTATAGTACGTTCATTCACCCTTGCCTTGACAGAGATCGGGAGAGATGTGGGAATGTTCATTGTGGACATGTATCTGTCATTGGCCATGACACAGTTTAGGTTGTTTTTTTCACCATCAGAGACATTAATTTAAAAGTGCACCTTTTGCGCTTTTGTTATGATGCTCGATGCCTGATTTGGTGAACTGCGGAACTGACATTCAAATACATGTATGTCTTAAAGGGAGAGAACTCCTGATAGCTCAATTTGCTCACGACTTGTTTGGTTTGTTTAGATGTTCAATTGTCCTGCTTTGAAATTAGACGATATAAATTTTACAGTTTTTAATTGTATTGTTGCGTGTTCGATGCATCAACATGTCTGCCGTTAAATTAAAATGGTCATTGCAGTCAGACAGTGGAATTCACTCAACTGTTTTTATACTCTGTAAGTGATTTTGTCCTCCATTTTTATACTTGTACAAATTTCTGAAGAAGAGTCGTCATAAATTTCCACATGTCAAGTCAGATGGTATAGGCACTGTATATCACGGTATATATTACATTCAAACATTAGATTATTTTTGTGTATGGAAATGTATGGGCACAGGATTCTATAGTAAACTAATGTATGAGATATTCATATCAGGTCTGAAAATCTTTACAGTTTTGGCTGATTGCATACCATTCTATGAGATGGTGGGAAAATGAAACGATGCCATTTTTGTATGTAATGCCCAGGAAGAGCATTAATCTATTGGGGGAGGGAATTTTCCGATCTTATTCAGCAGCTGTGTGAGTGCCAGTTCATCCCTGAGCAGCCAGGGACCAACTTACAGAAGTTATAAGAATATAACTTAGCAAGTTTTAAGAAAAAAAAGAAAATCCACCAAAAAAAAAGTTCATCAGTTCATCGCGACTGACCAATCAGAATTGAGAAAGAAGCGGGTGATCATCTCGCTGTGCCGGGTTGAATGGACAGTCAGGTTGGAGTTTGAATCGCTCGGCAAAAGTATAAAATTGCACAAATTTACTAATTTGACGACGGGAATATATAGTGACAATTGTAGAATATGCTGATGTATTTTGTTTGGAGGTACATTAAACCGTTATTTCTCGTTTCACCCAAAGTGCGTTTCAGACCGTGGTGTATCTTTATATGAAGCATGGGATTATACATGTATTTATTAATTGACTGTGTATGTTATTACCCGAATACAGTGTAAAACGGCCTGTCCATACGTCATGTCGAACTCGACTTGTATTGGCCGAGTTGAAAGCTGTATTGGCCGGGTTGAATGTTGTATTGGCCGAGGTCAACGAGTGCAGCCGTAACTAGCAGTAAGGACCGACGACTGGGTTGTTTGTTCAGCGCGATGGCGAGCGCAGAGCGTGTTATTCAAGGGTTCGTGGGTGGAATTTTAGAGCTTGAGGAGATATGTGGAGACGATCTAAAACGATTTAAACCTGTTACAGATCAAGAAACGGAAGCTGCCACTCAAGCTCGGAAAAACAAGAACACGGCCAGTAAATGTCAATTAATGAAAATATTATGAATCGATTGTTTTCGTATAGCCTTAGTATTGACCTTCGGGTCGCCGTATTGGCCCTCGGCCTCGGGGCAATACGGCGACCCTCAGGTCAATACGAAGGCAATACGAAAACAATCGATTAATAACATACATGTATAATAGAGACCACATATTTCGACACTTCACCGTAATACCACCGTCCACACCCCCCAAAACTCTTGTTTTGAGGGCCTGTGGTTCAATGAACAGGTCATTACACTGGTCAATTATCATTAATTTGTAAACAGTGAAGTTGATCACTTGTACATGTAGAGGTTATAATTTGATAACTTCTGTAAGTTGGTTCCCTGACTTCTGAGATTTAAACAGCATGATTGCAAGATCGAAATTCCTGGTCCATGGGTAGAAATCCTGTGCCCTAGATCTACAATGTTAGCCAAATCATATGAATTGATTTCTTTTTACTGAATTTGTCTGATTCCACATACATTTTAGTATTACATATGAAAAAATGAAAAGATCTTTCTGCCTTTTCCAGTGTGTATGTGAAGTTGAATAGCAGCTTTTCGTACTCCCATTTCTACTGCACCCACTGCCCCCAGCACCATATATGTTGCATGATTCCCTAACTTTACATGTATATACACTCTGGTTGTGAGGTCAGACAATAATACAGGTTAACACATTGAAATAGCCAAAGATGTACACATTTGATTCAAGTCAGTATATTTACACATGTATGTATACACCTTTTTGAAGCTTCCACACTATGTAGTAAATACTGAGTCAAACAGCATAGTTAGGCATTCTCATCTATACATGTACATGTATGTACTTTAGTATTCGGGTCATTCTCTCAATGTCAGAGTTTGTATCCTCCTAAACTGTCGGGTGTATAACCCTCTGACTGCACTGTGCAGAAAACTGCAATCAGTCTACACAGTATTGATTTTGATCGACACAGGAAGCATGTATCTGCCTGCGAGAGATACGGGACATGCATCCAGCATATCTTGAATTGACAAAAGAATTAACAAATTATTACACGAGAACACACAGTACAGCATCTTGTTTAGCTGTGACATGTATGCTGATCCCACTCTGCTCTGTTTACTAGCGGACAATGCTGATTGGTCGAGAGCCATGCGCACAAAAGCTGCCTGCAGCAATTTATCCCAGTGCAATCAGTGGGTATATCTGACCGTTCTGATGAGATTTATAGACTGAATATCAGACCCTCATTTCTCTGTTCCACTTCATCAAACGATGGTCTGAGATCTCACTGGACTTCACGTTGCACTTCTCTGTAGTTCATCAACATAGGGCGGAGATGATAATTTGAGATACAACTTTGCTTATTACATCGAAATGTTGATTGTCATCCCTTTCATCTCAAGGTGTATCAATTCATTCAGTTGTGGTATTCAATGACTTAATGTTGGCAACTGTATCAGGTGGAGTGATTTCCATAGAACCTCCTTTACACAGAGTTTACATGTAACTGTCAGTCTTACACAGCGAAATATTCACCAGCTAGTACTGTGTGGTTCACAACTGAACAGTACTGGCAGGAAAGGTCCTGTTACCAGCAGGTTTACTGTGCAGTAAAGGTACAGTTAACATCCGCTGGTTACCATCCAGTGGGTGACTTGACAGTACTATTATTCAGTTGGCAACTGTATGGTAGTGACTGTCCGGTGAATAACCTGTCAGTAACCACACAGTAACCTTGTAGTACCGGCTGGTAACTGAACAGTACCTGTCAGTAAACAGCCAGTTACCGGTTCATTTTTGAATGCACAGTACTGTAAGGGGACCTTTCCTGCCAGTTCTCTTCAGTAAACCAACCAGTACTGTGCAGTCCACAACTGTCAGTTGTGGACTGCACAGTACTGGTTGGTGACGGTATCCAGCTGGAAGTTTGGCTGTGTATGTCGGATTGTCATTTAGGAGACCGGTAATGTCGGCCATTTTCCCATATCCAACTTGTCCTGTCATGATCTTCACACAACTCACTTGTGCTCCAATCTTTGTCACGGTACCTTTGTAGCTAACTTGTAATGGGAGACTTGCACAATACCAGTTCCCAGTCAGATTCTATGATGGACACTTATTTGTCAATTATGGCCCAGTTAACCAATCAAATGACAGAACTATTACTTCTGGTTGATCTTCCAGTCCTATAGTATGAGGCCTCTCATAATGAGAAGAATTTGTACTGGTACTATCGCCACAAGGTGTACTGTGATGAGAGATTTCTATAAAATGGACAAGAATTGACAATAAGGGTCTTACTTGACATACATGTAGGAGGTCAAATGTTGTGATATGACTAAAGGATTGTTGATAATGACGTTAAATCATATTCACTCACTTGAACATATATAGTAGAAATGTTGCAGACCTTACTGTATGAAGAGTTACAGAAATTTATTTTTCACAGATCTAGCAATTCATTCTCACAATTGTCTTGTCTTGTCATAATTGCATGGGGTTTTTTGGGGGTTTTTTTTTTTTGGTTCACCTTGAAATGTGGTTGATAATTGGTTGAATTCGTTCATCAGCAACCTTATCTCATATACTTGTAAAATGGTTGTCACAAGTTTGTAATTTGTCCAGATCTGGGTTAAATCATGCAGCTGTAGGTGACACAATTGTTAACAATTGTCAAAAAAAGTGTATAGTTAGCCTACATCTAATGTGAGTTATTTACTTGTACGCTTAGGGTGATTGTTGTTCTTCAATAGTCTGACGAAAGCAGACTTTTGTTGGTCTATTTTAAATAGTCCTGTGTTAAATGCATGCTTAAAGTAATACATGCTATATTGAGGGGGCATTCAAGTAGTACATACTTAGGGGAATGGGGGTATAAAAAGCAGGATTTATTCATTGTACGCTGGCTTAAATTTTGCTTATGGGAGGTGAAAAATTAAAAAAATTTGCATATGTAATACTTGAATGGCCCCAGAGCTCAAAATCTGTTAGTCCAGTTTCGCGGAATTAAGATAAGTACTTTCTTTAGAGTCGATCTCTAAATATATAACTATACAACATTAGCTCACCATGGAGCTATTATCACTGACTTTGGAAATATAATAACAACTAAAACACACAAAACACTGATTTTGTGTTCGATACAGAAGAATTGTCAAATGCTTATCCATGGAACCATGCCCCGCCCTGGTGAATTTTATGGACAACGAATCCCTCTGGTCACTGGCCTGAATGTTGTGCTGTCCCAAATAAGGAAACAGTTTATCCACATCATGTATACTCAAACGTGTGTTTTGAATGCTCTTAATGTTAAACGGGTAGAGTGCATGCCCTAAATACTACCAGACATGTGCATACTCAATATCCCGAATACCAAACATTCATTTGTTGCATGCCAATACTGTAGAAAGTGAAAGTCCTGAATTCTAAACAGTTGCATATTGAATGATTGAATGCACAGAATACACTGAAAACCAAACATTTAGATACTGAGTACCTTTGATTTGGATATTTAATGCCCAGAATACCTAGAATTTGAACATTCAATGCCCTGAATACCTGGCATTTGGATATTGAATGCCCTGAATATCCAACAGTTAAATACTCAATGCCCTGAGTACTAGACCTTTGGATATGGAATGCCCTGAATACATAGAGTTGAACATTGAATGTTTTGAATACCTGAAATTTGAACTTTGAATGCCCTGAATACTTGACATTTGAATATTGGATGCCCTTAATACCTAACATTTGAATATTGAATGCCATGAATACCTAACATTTGAATATTTAATGCCCTGAATACATGACATTTGAACTCTGAATTCCTTGAATTAACATTTAGATATTGAATGCCCTGAATTCAAAACTTTTGTTGAATGCACTGAATTCCAAACATTTGGATATTGATTGCCATTAATTCCAGACATTTGGATATTGAATGCCCTGAATTCCAAACATTTAATATTGAATTCCAGACATTTGATATTAAATGCTCTGAATTGCAGACATTTAAATATTGAATGCAATGAATTGCAAACATTTGAATATATAAGGCAATGAATTCCAGACGTGTGGTTATTGTTGTGTATGTGTTAAGACCTAAAGACAAAGCTGAACTCAGAACTACATCAAGAAGGTTTGATATATCATTTTGTAGCAATTATGACCCCAGCCCCCTTCAATGTTACATTGGATATTATTGTAGTTTTCCCTAAACATACTGAATACCAAATGTTTTTCAGGGTTTGTTAATTCAAATCAGCATCTTCGAGATAATTGTGTAAATATGTTTTTTAGCTTTTAAATGGCAGAACTCCTGATTTGCAGCTGAAAATTGCCAAGTAGGTCCACATGCAAATTTTTTTTCATGCAATGTTAAGTTTTTATGTTTCATGTTATACAATACTTTATAGTGTTCTTCCATTTCTGGGGGCAATTAGAGAATTTTCATGCGAAAACATTGTATGTGTAGATAACGATGAAGATGTTACATGAATGAATAAAGTCCGCTTTTTTTATCACAAGAATGTGTTGTTCTTATTCTTTAGAAGTGGTACATGGGTGAAAAGTTTAATGTCCAGTTTTTTGCCGTATCATTTCGTTTAAACCATGTTTCAGTAGCATTGAATATCATTTTGTTTGGAAAAAAATTCTGATTGTAAAAGTGTTGGATCGCCCTAATTTTTGTTTCATTATCGTTTCATTGTGTTCGAGTGCCTATATTTTTGTTTCCTAAGCGAATAATTGTTTCATTAAAATATCATTCCATTACCATTCAGATTTTGCTTCGTTTGCATTGATTAACACTGAACTAAGTAACAGCAACTGGACACTGAACACTTTTACCCCTGTACATTGCAAGACAGACCGAATTTTTGTTACCTCTCGGGCAAATTTTGCCCGAAAGGGATTGTCATTGTTAAACATGTTGTTAGCATGTCTGTCTGTCTGATCATATGTTTCTTGTGGACTCGATATCTCAATAAGAATTATAGCCAGACATTGTAAATCCATACCACATATGCATCTGGTGAAGGGTCAGAAGCTTGTTGAAATTGACCGACCTTGACCTATTTCATCAAGGTTGAATTGTAGTATTTGCTAAATTTTTTGAAGGACTAAGGTGGCCCTCCACAGTTTCGTAGTAATGGCCCCGGTCTAATTTCATAATACGATAGACTGCCCTTGTTCTGCTACATCATAATTCTTCTTGTCTTCTTAATAGCTTATATCTATAATACCACCCTATTCAGCATTATCAACGCTGCAAACGAGTACGTACAGATCGAGTGCTGGCTTTGTCTACATGCTGATCGGGATCATGGAGTAAGTTTTGTCCTGCCTCAGTTATGCCCCTTGGGTGTGCCTAAAAATCGGGACTCATTTACGGGAAGAAAATCTGACAAAAAAACGGGCAGGTTGACACCCACTTTTGTTTGCCTTTTTAAGTTGAGACCAGACCAGGGAACGCGAGTAAGAAATTTAATTGAAATGGCTCTTACAGATTTTTCTGGAAATTGAGGCGAATTTGACCATTTTTCGACATTTTTACGGGGTTTTCTATGAAAAATGAAGCAAGCATGAAGGAGAATGTTTGAATTTAATTTTTCTATAACATAGCAGTGCTATATCTTAAAATAATAGTTTCATCATGCTCTTTCAGAAAATATATACATATAAGTGATTTGGGTTAAAGGTTTTACGACAACTGGTGGCCGAAAAAACGGACCCATAGTCTATTCCATGCCGAATGGAAGAATCCCTGGAGTGCACCCTAAAGCCAGGGTCTCCAAATTCATATTACATAAGCAACTTGTGATTGATAGGCTTTCCAAATTAATATATACATCTGGCGATGGTCCTGAGGTGTACTGAAGATGACTGACCTTGACCTATTTTATCCAGGTCAGACTCTTTAGTACGATCTTTCATGAAAGGGTACATCTGCATTGTCCAAATGTACACCACATATGGCTGGACCTATTTTCTGGAGGTCAAAGTTTATTTGTTGAGTCTAAGATCTCTGAATTCATTTTCCATTTGCAATATAGAACTGTACAGAAGAGTACATGTATATTTAGAGCTGAGAATGTGGTCATGCTCTACCAACACCTCAGCGCAAAATTGTTCCCATCAATTAAGGCCTTGGCAAAAGCTAACCTGGCCCAACTTCCTATGTATTTCTCATACGAGAGAAATACAGTCAACCCTACTAGATCACTTTTATGTTAACCCAGTTGTCAAAACCCTAAAAAATACATCGTAAACAATGCATGATTACTGAGTATGAACAACAACTGACAGCCGAGGGGTATTGGAACCCATTGGGCTATTTTTCTGAGGATGTCTGGACTTTCTGAGTGCCTGAATAAATGTAATATAATTATCGCATATTTCTAAGGTAGCACCAATAGAGTACTGACCACTCCTCAGATGGAATTTCACACAATGGGATGCCTAGACTCTGGCTTCTGCCCTAGAGTAGTGTAAGTTGAGGAGTGTGCATGCGCAACTGGAACATTACCACTGCAAGAACCAGAGGGCCTAGAGACAAGGGGATTTCACTTTATGAGTCGCCTGGGCCCAGGCTTCTGCTCTAAAGCCAGTGTATCAATCGATAGGTTACGATCGATACACTGGCATGGTTAGTTAACGATAGCAGTTCTGGATATAATTAGCTTGAGGGGTTTCCACTAAACCGAACCAATCAGTAAGCGCGCTGAAGCAGCTCATCAGGCCAATTCGCAGCGAGGTTCTAGTTTTGACAGGTTTGAATTTCATCATTGGCCAGTCTACCTTTGAAATCGACATCGAGTGTCAAAGCGAAAACTGCAGGCTTCAGATACCGACGCACTACTTCAAACCAACTGCTGGGGATGAAATTTACCAGATTGTGTAATAGACACAACGATACGAAAACTCATCCGAATCACCAAAAAGGTCCAGGTAAACCCTCTGGAAGATTTAGGGATTACCTGGACTTGTGCAGATCTATGGAGTAGAGTGGGATAAGGACAAGGGCTGCGCATGTGCAACCGGAAGTGAAGCACTGTACCGAGAACCAGAGGGTCTAGACACGCGGGAATTTCACCATATGAGATCACTGGATTCAGACTTCCACAATAGAGCAGTACGGGGTGAGGAATAGGGATGCGCATGCGCTACTGGAAGTTTCTGAGGTCTGTACTTACTTATCCAAAACGATGGCGAGTGGGCGATCCAGATCACTGCTCCCATAAATCCAGTACCGCCTGTGGAGGAAGGTGACTTTGCCATGGACCCTGACGAGCGCTCACTCAGGTATTACTGACCCAGGATGCTGTGAGTACTAAATCTTCAATGGACGACTGCTGAATATTGAATGACAGACTAGACGCTTGTGATCACTATATACAAATGTCATTGGCCCATCATCCGTCATTGTTTTCATTGCCATCGCCCTGTGTTGAACTTGTACATGCACTTTCTGATTAGTGAATGAAACCAGTCTACTCGAGTATGCCCATACCGCTTTTGAGGACTAAGGCGTATCATGTTGGGCACACCGGTTCTCGTCAGATCACCGAAGTTAAGCAACGTTGAGCCCGGTCAATACTTGGATGGATGGCCGGTTAATACTTGGATGGGTGACCGGGTGCTGTACTGGCTGGACTGATCAGTGTCCAGGATAATAGGGACTGTGGACACTCTCGTGTCCTGGCACATGTAGTCACCGTCTTGATATGACTGAAAAAATGTTGAAAACGATGTTAAATCCTATGCACTCACTTACAACCTCAGCAGCACCAGGAGAATTTAAATCCCAGGAAAGTGTAAGCTTGATCGATCAAGGTGGGGCCAAAAATCACTTTGTCATCCTGGACAAAATAGCCAAGCCCAGTACATATAAATCTCGCACCGGGTTAATCAGCGAGGTCAACAGAGTTAAGTCAGGAATAAACGTTATTCACGCAAATCCATTGGCTGCTGGCGGCATAGGTCTGCAGCTAAAATCTGAGGGGGATAAAGTCTTGGCACTTGATGAATGGCCAACAAGATCATTTGGATCGGATCATTTGTCTGCCCATTTACCTCGTAGAAACAGCTCTCTGGCAGTAGTTTATGTCAGACATGTAGACAAACATCTTAGCACTGAGGAAATAAAAAGGAACCAGTCAAAGTGCCCAAGTCAGACGATTTCTGAACAGAAGAACAAGGACACCATTAAATGCAGTGGAATTGACCTTTAATGACCCTACACTTGCTTAACATTGTATTTGCAGTGGTATCATCACTGATAACCGACATTATCCCTGCCATCCCCAAACCCTCTCAAGATTGTGAGGTGTTTTCAATGCCATTTATTCGGTCATGTAGCCAGCGCTTGTACACGTGCTGCCGTGTGTGTAAATTATGGAATACCAGACCATGACCCGCGTCACGGTATCAGTGAACCGTCCTGCACAAATTGTGAGGGGCGTCATCCTGCTGAGAGTAGTTCTGGCCCGATCTTCCACAAAATCAGACTCAAGTTACATGAGAAGGCAGTGTGTAACTATGAAAATTCTGCAACTAAATTGTCGTTTAATTAACACCTCTCACCACCTTATCGAGAATTACGTCGACAGAAAGAAAATAGACATTATCTGCCTGTCAGAAACATGGACAGTGAAAAATGTTTCCTCCCTCGAACAGTTCTTTAAACCCAGAGAAGGTGATGGACATGGTGGCGTGGGAATCCTGTATCGGCCAACTACAGTAAAGCTTGCGCCAAGAAGCGATATGGAGGTTCAAGGCCTGGAAGTCACATTGGGTGGAACTTCCGAGTAAACGGTTCCCAGCTCTTGGTGTGTAGCATTTACATCCCTCCAAACCTGATCAACCAGTTCACAGAACCTCCTTGCATTTCATATAAGTACACTAAATCTATAGCCACCAAAATATTCAATTACTCCAATGCTGTCCAGGAGTTTGACTGGAACTTATACACGTCAGAAGGCTATAGTTGTGATTGTGAATCGTCGAACTTTATCTATACACCATGCAAACATATTGTGACTGGTGACCTTGATGTGGTGAGTGATAAGGATCTGAAATTACTCCTGATGAAAGGACCTAAATATAGAGAGCCAAGAAGAATAAATCTGAAGGCCGACCAGAAGATAGTCCTGTCTGCATTGGAACAGTACGTTATTGATTGGTCTAAGCGAGAAAAGTTGAACCTACAGTACTCGCTGATTGGCTGGACCTCACCAAGAGCAAGGTCGTTGAAACAATCCGCCATATTGACAGAAGTACTCTTCCCCAAGCAAAACAAGTTCTGAGAAACCTCAATTCGCAAGAAGTTCTAGCAAATCTCCAGAGTAAATTCGTCATAGTCACAGCAGACAAAGCTCCGAATAATATAATATTCATATGTAAATATTACTATTACCAGGTGCTGGTTAAAGAATTGAGTGTAGACATATCTTCATCAAATACGTCTACTTACTCCCAAACTGCATTTACTCTGGAAGATTTATTTAACAATCACAAAAAGTTTCTCAGGGAAAGAGGTATTTGTCTTCCAACCAATCATAACGACATACCAAAAATATACTGGACTCCCAAAATGCATAAATCACCATACAAAGCTAGATTCATAGCTGGTTCTAGAAGCTGCACCACCAAGCTTCTTTCAACCCTATTGACGAGGGCCCTTCAGGAGGTAAAAGCATTTTGGGAAAGGTATTGCGCCACTATTTCTAAGAACTCTGGCGTTGAATGTATGTGGATATTGAAAAACTCAAAATGTCTTACGGAAGAACTTGATGCTAAAGGTCACATACCGTACAGACATGTATCCACATGGGATTTCTCGACTCTCTATACTACAATCCCTCATCAGGACCTTATTGACCGTATAAGTTCATTAATAGTATCTGTGTTCAAGAAAACTGATCGTAGATATATTAATGTCGGAAGCCATAAAGCATTCTTTAGCTCGACTACATACAAGAGATATCATTCATGGGATGTTTCTTTGTTTATAGAGTTGCTTGAATTTCTCATTAAAAATATCTATGTGAAATTTGGCAACACAATATATCAGCAGCATATAGGTATTCCAATGGGTACTAATTGTGCACCCCTGTTGGCCGACCTGTATCTGTTCTCTTATGAATATGACTATATGCAGGCGCTTTCAAAAACCGATCCATTCAAAGCCCGTTCCTTCTCATTCACCAAACGCTATATAGACGATCTTCTCGCTGTGGATAATCGCTATATAAATGACGCAGTGAAGGATATATATCCACCTTCACTGGATTTGAAGGAAACTACAGATAGCCCTACAGGCACATCTTATTTAGATCTCTATCTCTGTAAAAATGAAGCGGGCATTCTCTCTCGTCGACTTTATGACAAAAGAGATGATTACAATTTCGACATCGTAAACTATCCCTTTCTGGATAGTAATATTCCAGTGGGACCTGCATATGGCGTATACATATCTCGCTTAGTAGCATTTGCTAGATCCTGTGTTAAATGTGATGATTTTAATCAACGTCACAAAACATTGTTGCAGAAACTTATAAAACAGGGCTATTCCACCAAGCGCCTCCACTCAAAGTTTCTCAAATTTGGCGATACATATCGCATGCTGATAGCAAAATACGAACGTAGCGTGCAAGATCTATGGCGCTACGTTTCGTAACTTGTGTCTAATTCCGCTTAACCCGGGGCTAGGGGCCGTATGAACCCATGTACTTCAAGATCCTCATGGTACTCATATGAACAGTCACAATCAAAGCGTGACTGAGATACATCTTTTTTAGATGACGACTCTATAACGAATATTATGGATTAAGAATACTGATCAGCGATACGGATTTGATATTTTTGGAACATCATGATGTCTTGCCGGCATCATTGAAAACTGTTGACCGCTTCTCTCTTGCAGGAAACAAGCCTATGTTTATGTATACTATGATTGTCTTTTTGAATTTGGTGCTAATACTTTTATGTGGAAAATGGAATAGGTCTTTGGATTATGGACGCGGATATTCTCTAATGGACGACGGCTGGATTATGAATGACGGACTAGACGCTTGTAATTCTGAACACCGTCATTCACAGACTAGGCAGTGACATAGATGTCTTGCTTCTCGGGGACTTAAATTGTCGCAGTTTTGTTTAGGAACGCTGGCATCATCCGTCAACGCACAACTTGGGCATGGCCTGGAAGATGGGCAAGAAAGTAATGGATCTTTGTATTGCCCACAACTTCCTTATCCACAACAATGGCCTCCACACCAGAGAGCAGGACGGCAAATGCAGTGCACCGGACATATCTTTATCTCGGGGTCAGACTGCTTGGTTTGTCGATCACCATACCGTCTTAAACAACGACCACTTACCAATTGTCTTCACAATCAACACCGCCCAGAAACCACCCTCCACCCACAGGGACCTTCGAAACACTGACTGGCATCGAGAAACTAACAGATCTTTTGTAAATTTTCCAGACGACGCGAAAAACCTATCAAGTGACGAGATGTCGGACCTGCTGGCAGCAGAGATCCTCAAATGTGCCGACATCAATATTCCAACTAAGAGGGTATGCTCTCACTCCAAAAGTGTTATGACGGATAACCTAAAGCAGCTTCTCACCACAGCCAAAAAACACCGTGCTTTATACAGGAGAAGAGCGACGCCAACAAATTATGAGATCTATAAGCTAGCTGTCGCAAACTTCTCAGAGGAATACAATGAAGCAGCTGATGCCATCTGGAAAGATTTGTGTGCTAAACTCGATCCAGGTGACTTACAAGTGTGGAAAAAGATCCAAGCACTACAAAACGACACAACGAATAGCCTAGTACAACCACTCCTTAAGTCCGAAGACAAGGACATATCTGAGATTCTCACTGCTCCGCACATAAGGACTTCTCCGGTTCCGGCAAACGGTTCGATGACCAAATTTTTGACCACGTCACCAGGGATAAGAAAAGGTTGATAGAGGTGGCTACATCATCTCCGGACAGAGTTGATGCTCTATACAACTGCGACCTTAAGCGAGTGGAAATTCTGCGAGCAGGAGCAAAAATAAAACTACACTCTGCACCAGGACCAGATCTGGCCTTGCCTATCATGATTAAAAATGCTGGCACCAACCTCTTTACAGCACTACTCTCAACATACCAACCATGCTGGGTAGAGGGAAATGTTCCTTCAGCCTGGAAGAGGGAAAAAAGAGTATATCTACCAAAGACGGACAACGCAGACTACTCCAGTTCAAAATCTTACAGAAGAATCAGTCTATCAAGTGTGATTGGAAAACTCTACGAACGTACAGCTGACCATAGACTTCGAGCCTGGATGGATGACAATAGCCTACTCGATCCATACCAGTAGGCCTACGCCTACCGTAAAGATAGAAGCCTAACTCAGACACTTTTATACTACACGCTCAGTGTCATTCATGGATTCAAACAGAACCAGAACACTGTCGCTTGCTTTGTAGATCTGGAAGGTGCATTCGACACTGTCTGGCGAGATGCGATGATCTTTAAACTCCATCAAACAGGTCTTCGTGGTCGCCTTTTGTTGTACGTCAACTCCTACCTTAACAAGAGAGAAGTCCGGAACAAAATAAACAATTTTACTTCCGACTGAATCCAAACTTCTCTCGGAGTGCCACAGGGCAGTGTTATCGCCCCTCTGTTCTTCATTTTCTTCATCACTGACATGTCCCTGAGCATCCCAAAACGTATTTCATTTGCTGATGACTTGACCATATGGGTAACGGCGGTCGACATCACAGCTGCCAGTGCAGAGATTTCCTCGCAAGTAGTTCACCTAAAAGGATGGTGCAAGACATGGAGAATGCTGGTAAGCGATGTGAAAACGGATGTCATGTGCCACTCTAAACTGGCGGTAATCAAGCAGCGGTAATAAATGGTCAAACCCTCAAGCAAGTTACCACCAAACGGTGCCTGGGTGTAATCCTTGATGAGAGACTGACCTTCGTTCCTCACGTTGACCACGTCTGCAGCACAGCTATTCGTGCTGTAAATGGCCTCGCAAACCTGCTGAGATGGTTAACAGTGGAGATGTGTGTGCAGTTTTACTGTACACTGATTCGCCCCAATCTGGAAAGAACCTATCCCATCTGGTGCGCGGTCTCACACTCGGCAATGAAGAAAATCGAACGTGTATATCGTATGGCGCTACTACGTGGCTGTGGTGCATTCTCTAGCACTCCAACGTGCTCCCTGGAAATATTGTGTCATGCCACACCTATCCAGCTCAGAATCGGTAAAGTTTTAGTGCAAGAATTCATCCGCATTATGTATAAACCAGAGGGCGATCATCTACGTACGCTTGTAAGCGACCTCAGGGATGACAGGGTTTTTCGGGATCACCGTCTCCTAACTCCACTACATAAGCTGCAGATGCCCCAGCGAGATTTTCCAGATTGTTTGAATCTGTCCGAGGTTAAACCATCTACCGAGCCAATATCACCACTTGCCCGTCTAAACTATGACATACCAGCGGACTACGCACTCATCCAAGATTAGGACTGCTGAACAAGCATTTCGGGCTAGGGCAGACACGCTTAACCAACTGGAGGAAATGCAAGGTGCAATGATCGTCTTTACTGATGGGTCAGCTTTAAAAAAACCGGGTCACTGTGGGGTCGCGGCAGTCTGCTACGTGGAAGGTCTAACAGCACAACCGATCATGCTGCACAAGCCCGTCTCGAGTCCAAGCACAAGTTATCATGGTGAACTTCAGGCCATCCACCCTGCGGTACAGAGAATCACATGTTTTTGACTGTTTCAACATTTTCAGCTACTGCATGTATGCCATAACCAGTGTATCGACGACTGAGCTGCATCCCATCCATCAAGACCTGATAGACATCATTCTGTCTGAGATCACCA
Organism: Hanleya hanleyi; assembly: GCA_036873755.1. Classification (NCBI taxonomy): domain Eukaryota; kingdom Metazoa; phylum Mollusca; class Polyplacophora; order Lepidopleurida; family Hanleyidae; genus Hanleya; species Hanleya hanleyi. The sequence goes on from JAVTVY010012929.1 coordinate 43,818, forward strand.
TCCCCAAGAGCCTCAGTACATCGACAGTCATCCACTGGATGGCCGGTCATGTGGACCTAAATGGAAACGAATTAGCGGATCAGCAGGCAAAAGCTGCTGCTACTGGAGCCATAAACATTCCTCCAACAAAACTATCCATGATGGCTGCAGAGGGACTCCATAGGAAGTGCTCAGCAAGGAGGTGGCAGCGCGGCTGGAATATATCTGACAAGACGAGATCACTGCATGCCCTTATACCGGTGATCCCTAAGGAAAGGAAAAAGTCGTAAATTCCAAAGGAGGCAGAAACCAGATTTATACGTACGTGCTCTAGCTGGTCACTCTCGTCTAAATTCACATATGTTCAAGTTGGGTCTGGCTGATTCTCCGCTTTGTACCTGTGGCACTGACGTGCAAACTCTCGAGCATGTGGTTTTTGCCTGCAAACAGCTGGCACAGCATCGTGAAGTTCTCCTGAACCAGGTGGAATCCATCTACGCCAAACATAACACTCCAGCCTGGGAGCGTTCAGTAGACCTGGACACTATGTTAATCCCCAGTCACAGTTGTTTGGACACACGATATGCCATTGCACGGATGTTTGCTGACTTTCTGATGCATATTGAAAAGATCTAACTTCCAATGCAGCTAACAAACGAAATATAACCCTTCTTTGTGTATAAAAAATTAAAAGCAAACAAGAAGATTGTTTTTCTTTTTTTTTAAATTTTATTTTACTCTGTGCCGAGCTGAAGATTGAAATAGCAGTCGACTAACTGACAGTTTTCCCTCCAAGTGAAATTTGAACGCTACCCAACTGTGCAGTTTTACTAGTGTAACATTATTTTTGGCGCGCAATGGCCAATTCAAGACAACGTCATCATCACTCACTTGAGGACCAAGCCATGTCCTTCAACTTAAATCTCATCTTCGGCTATTCATCATGGCATACGGAGACAGACCAGCTCCAGTATTTTTACCTGGGTAACAATATCCTCCTGTAGACCATTACCAATCATTCGTCACTGGAGGGCACATGGCCCAACCGAAGACCTTGGATGCCATGGAATGGGCCCGATAACAATGCCCCAACACCAGATGGCAGGTGGATATTCCCGTTACAAATAAACGATAGAACCTGGGTCCTTGATCAGTCATCACCTTGAAGAGTTGAAGATGTTGGGCACTTTGTATTACAGTCCCGACAGTCCATCCGCCTATAATGCATGATTGAGTCGCAAAGACCCAGGGGATAAAGTCCGAGATTGGTGAAAAAACAAGACGCACATATCTTACATCGGGTCATCGTTTGAGGTATAGATGAACAATGGCCAGCATGTTTGGTTGTTATGCTCACCTTTCCAAACACAACGATGGTAATCGGTTTGCTTTGACCTGCAGTGATATCCTGACGAAGTATGTGTGGGTCGTACCCATCCGGACGAGAACAAGAGAGCGTAGCTTCAAGATGTATCGCAAACCATTGTCGAAGACCAGGAATTCCTCAACAGACCCTTTCAACAATTTCTGAAAGGCCAGAAGGTGTTCTTCTTTCACTCATACAACGAGACCAAGGCTTTCGTAGTGGAAAGGTTCAACAGGATGTTCATATTTCACCTGTAAGAATGCAAGGCGTTTTACGAAAAGGAATTACATACAGCCCTTGGTGAAAACAGCATAAGACTTCTATACATTGGAACGCACCCTAGAAGCCGAAGTTGGCGGGGCAAGACGGTACACTTCATGAAGTGGCGAGGCGGGCCGAGTTCATTCACTTCCTAGGTTCCGGCCAACCCGGCTATAACGCCTATAAAGTCAGGAAACACCGCCTCAGTTCACATTCCACGTTCGACCATGAACAAGGGGCTATGGACAAATTGCAACCGGCTCTGAGAACAGCGTATCCCAAAACACGCAAATCACAAATGAGCTTTGTGGTGACATTGCTAACCCGGCTGGATATCTTGTATGGGGGGTGTATTTCACGACGGAGCATATATCAGTTCTCTACTCATTCCATCTAGGACACAGTCACCAGCCCTGAGTGCAAGTCAGACGAGTCTGGATATCCCCTCCACGATAGCGCTAGTCAAACCTCACCTGGCCCCAGCGACCACCATACCGAGTCCAACCACCTCCAACTGCGGACCGGCATCTTCCCTGGAGAGGCGCAGCATATAGACGTGCAAAAAGGCTAAATAAACCTCTTATTATTATATAAACATACTCACCGTGTATTCAGGGGTGTGTGCGGTGAAGCGGATAATAGAAAATATATAGAACACACCATCATGGATGACTTTGTCTCTGTAGTCATCGGGTGTTCAGTAAATAGCCCAGGAAGGATAAAAAACGCGGATTGCTTGTTCCACCGTTAGCTGTGCATGAGTAATGAAGACAGCCCCGCCTGATTTGGTCCGGACCATTGTTGGTGGAGCAGACCCTGACATTGTACACTGCCCATATGAGATCGGTTACAACCTTTTAAAATGCAACATACCACTGATTTCCGTCAGAAGACCAAGTTAGCCAAGCACAAGACATGTCTCCGAACCCTGGTGCTAAAAAAGTCAAGTCAATATGTAAGAAAAAGCCTTACAGAAAGGCGGCTTTCCCGGTTGCCTGCCTCGTATAGGGTGGACGCTTCGGTCGATGATGGAGTACACCAAAAAATTGGCGCTGGTCATCCCACGCCGGGTTCAATCCCTGCAATCTCCATACCAGACCCGACCTACAGTAAAGACGTTGAACACGCCCGATGAAGAGACGAGTCCAATTTTACAACGATGTGATTTAAGCCACAGTGAGAAAGTACTCCAGTACAATCAGGTGCTTCAACGGTACATCACTTCATGGGACAATACAAGACCCCCTCAATTGGACCAAGCCCAGCATCAGGCGCACAGCCAGCACAACTCGTACAGCCAAAACAGCTTGTCTCACAGCCACCATTACCAGGCGTACCACCGTCAGATCCGTAGTTGGTGGCAGGCGAAGTCATGAAGAGTCGATTCGCTTTGTAACGTTCCACAAGAGGGTTGGCTTGTTAACAAAGCGGTTGAAGGACAATCCGAAAGGCAATGTCCTGGAACGAGAAAGGTTAACTTCTGGTCCAGAACCAAGTGGTACAAGGCACCCATATGGTGGATTTGGTGAATGATATGATGCGTCAGCGACGGTCACAGTTGGTCCCCACAGGATGGCAGGCTTTTGCCCAAGGGCTAACAGACATGCACGTGCCATGAGAAATGGTCGGAGATCCACAGTGTTGGCAATGGATGCCGCAACAGAGGTTCGTGACACCACCCCACACACCACATCGGTGGCGATCCATGACACGTGCTCGTCGATTCCAGACTCTCGAGGATTGGGAGATATATTAATACGAGGGTCTGACGTGGTAATCTTCAGAGTTTGTTTTACTTCACACTGCCTAGTAATAGCTCAGTCGAGCTGCTCGCGGACAACACCTTAGCCCATCATGCTACACAATTGCCGCACCCCTTACATCTCTCTGAACGATGGGAACGTGATCTAGTGCATATCCAGTACACGTATACGTGGTACAACGTGCAAAATGGACACGGGGTGGTACGAAGTCCTATGCGAGAGCAAGATCTATACATTTACACTCCCCCCGAAGGTCAGTACCGTACGCACACCGCGTACATTGCGGCCTTGCACGATCAAATGGCCAATCGGACGAGATCCCGGGACCAGACCAACAGGATGAACCCTTCCCCTTGATCAATGAGGTTGACATAACTTACAATGAAAACAATGAAAAGTTCCATGCAGTTGATCCTGCGGACGAGTGTGAGCTTTAGCGTTAGCCCGGCGTTCAAACAGCTGTTGGTATTATCGTTCCAGACGTACGTCGGACGTACCTTCGAGCGGTCCAAGTCGATGATGAACCTGAATGCGGGGTTATACGGACTCTATATCAATTGAGATGTGATCAATAAACACATCGTTTGGGATAGAAATGGCTACCTGCTACAAGTCGTCCTGCTACACGATAAAAGAGGAACACAAAGATCAATTCACAAAAGCTTTAATCAAATATTCTGTCCGCAAGTCCGGCAGACCGACATCCGCACAATCAAAATCGATGTATGAGAATACACCGGGCAACCGATGGCATCAATTTCCCCAGGCTCGATCGCCGAACTTGATGAAGGTGTTATCTTACCAGTGTGATGCACCCAGCTATGTGGAGTATTGCACCAAACAAGGCGACATTCTAGCAACACGCGTGAAGCTATACCGTTCAGTCTAACAGACCAATCAGCGAGCGAGCGAATTGACTATTCAGCAACCCGGGTAGAATCAATCGCATCGTCACAATTTTTCAACCACTAGAATAGCGTCGCCTCAAAAATATTCGATCCGTTTAAAATCGAGTTGGGCGGGACCAAATTCCAGCGGCACGAGGGAAGCTATACCGCTCTGTCTAACGGATCAATCAGCGAGCCAGAAGACGGACCAATCAGTGAGTCAGAGAAGAATCAATCACGTCGTAGGGCAAAAAAAGATGTTTTTATTTTCATGACAACAAAATACATCACAAGAGTTTTGTCCCATTAACACATATTTACCCAAATTAAGGCTCGTAACAGACATGGATACACCATAACGCGATGTACTTTTCAACTATTATAGTCCACGCGTTGTTGTTATACTCGGCTATAGGTCTTATAGGGTCCGTCACCCCTAGAAATCTAAATACGTCGTGGTGACACCATCCGGGAGAACTTTCCACTCAGGGTAAAAGAAAGTTAAGGCGTCCCGCTGCTGGATGAAGGAGTGCATCCGGTGCTCGAAGGTACGGTATCCCTTGTTTGTGCCCGCTGACACTGGCCTGTCTCTGGAGCACACGGAGGTACCGGGCTTTGGAGATGTTAAAGATTGCGACGATTGACCCTTTCACGGGCGAAATTGTTGTTCTCATTGTCCCCACTCTAACCTTAGTAGGGTTTCAATGAGAGGGCAATCATGGCATCCCCGATCCACTCCAGCTTGAAGATCCTCGGTGTCTCTTTGTCAAAGACGTAATGGTCTATCCAGTCCGAGGGATCGAACCACACACATAGGAAGTCTTACAGGAATTCCAGCACATGGTGTTTCGAAAACTGGTACACCATACACCCTATCTGCAGCAGGAGGTTGTACGTGATGGGGGGTTTTTTTTTGGCAGAGGTGACTTCAAACGTGGACTCATCAATGACCGCCAAATCACTGAACATAGCGTGTTGATGCATTTGCCGCGGGCTTCTTTGGTGGTGCAAATTTCAATGTCGACGTGGTGGTCCTGGTTGGTCACGGTGTTGCCATAGCATCTGTTACCAAGCAATTTCATCATCTCACCGATGATGTCTTTGCTGATTTTGACATTCTCTTGGCCACGGGCGGTGATCACAGCATCGGCAAATCTTTTGTAACAGGCCTCTGATGCTTAACTTTCTGACCGTGACTCCGGTACCAGCGCAGTAAGGGGTTTTTCTCGCCAAACTCTCGATCAGCATACGTCGAGGCTGTGTGAGGACATGGTGCTCTTCGCCATACGCCCACATGGTGCTCCGATGTCGTTTCGACTCACCTTGGTGTTCTTGAAGCTGGGTGGACATTCCGCAAATGTTTCTTTCAGACGGCTGGAGACGTGGTTGGTTGTCACATTCAACCAACCCGTAGATGTCTTCCGCCTGAACAGGACGTAGAATGTCCGTCAGGGTCAGAATGGTCCAGGGATCGAGTGGAAGATCGTGGTCGCGAAGAAAGATGTGCAACTTGGGTTGACTGCGGCGCATGCGATGAAACTCACACTCCTACGTAGACGTAGACGTAGTCCCCAATATACTCGTGGTTCTCTTCCACTTCCAACGTAAGGCTACATAGCTCATATTACGACACTCGTCGTATTTCCCGCCTGAGAATGCACACTCCTGACCGTGCCAGTAGCAGCCGTGAAACTGAAACATAGTCGGGCATTGGTTGATGGCGGCATATCCGTCCACGGGAAGACGTCGGTCTCCGACCTGTTTCTCCGGGTGGTTGGATTTGAGCCGTATGGTAACACCCATGCGCTGAGATTCCCATTCCAATCATTGTTCTGCCAACCGTTTCTTGGACCGCTGGTCCTTGAACTCCTGTCCTTCGGCTAACCATCGTGTGTGAAGACCCGTCGAAATGGGTTGCGCCAAGTATGCTAAGTAGAGGGCGTTGTCGTCGAAGCCAATGAATTTACGACAGGGTTATCCACCGTTCCGGATGTAGATCACATCTTTCTCGTAGTACCGATGAAAAATGGTACCCACAATGTTGTGCTCAAAGAGTCGAGTATGTCAGCGTCTTTCTGCTCGAGGAGGGCGAAAAGATAGATAGAAATGGGTCAGTCCCGGAATAATCACAGTTTTTGAAGACATCTACACTCATACCAATGTAGAAGGCCGCCATTTTGCCGGTAGTTTCCAGGAAAGGGACGAAACCCAAATTGTTGTAATATATATGAGCAAAACCCGGATAGTCTGCATCCCTTTATGCCCCCCCCCCCCCGCCTCTGTTGTAGTTCGGTATAATCGGTGTCGGCTAACTCTTCTTCGATCATGTCGTTGTAGAAGGCGGCTTAGGTGGAAGATTTGTCTTTTTTAGACGAAAACGACCTTTGCTCTTATTGTGACGCTGTAAATCGTAGACTTTCGCCCACTGTTCATAGCTGTAATTGAGGGCCAAGTAATTCCGTATGTCTGGAAAGCGTAAGGAAGACATAGAGAGGGCGATGTGGTTGTCCGTGTTCTTAGCGACGTGTTTGATGTCCCAATTGATGAGAGGTAAGAGTACAGGAATTCCTTGATCAAGCTGAGATCGTACCACCCAGAATTGAACCCGAGAACGGGTAACTGATTTAAATATTCCAGGCGACGCCGTTTCAGTTTCTGTGCTTGTGGATGGGGAGGACATGACAGTAGATCGTGGAAGCGAGATGTCCGGCACTGACTTGACTGAGCGTCTCCAGATATTCCAGTATGCGGGAAATCAGAACGTGCGGATATCGGGTGGAGACGAAACAGACCGGAGCGGCCGCATAAGCGGACACGTTGGTGTGAATATTCACACTCAAGGGGATGTGGCGCTGGTTCCATTGCATTTGGCCGACATTGATTCATGGGGTCCAGTATGACTTCAAACTCATAATACGTCCAGTACGGAACATGGCGTTCATCCATGGAGACGTTAATTCATCCGCCAGTTCCTAAAAAATGATGGGTGTGATGGTATTTGCACAGGTCTTATTGTGACGCTGTAAATTGAACAATGTTTGAACACCCGATGCCATTTGGTACAACTGCACGACTGGGAATAGATGTTCATGTTGGTGATGTATGAAAACTGTCAGACAGATACCTCTTGAAAAAAAATCAACTTCATGGTGTCGTACCTCTACTGAGATCGATGCACGAGGCTGACTCGCATTTATGGGTCATTGTGGGCCAGGTAAATCTGGAACGTCCAGGTCAAGGAAATTTTTTTGGTGGAAATTATGGTCTTCCATTCCCTTCTCGCGAAGGTATAGTTTCCAATAATCCCTAGCTAGAAATTCGGTCACAGCTATTGGGCCGGGCCCGGTTCAAGTATGGAGCGGGACCGTTCGGCTCAGACAAGACGCACTTCGTCTAGAAGTTAACGCGTTCATCACGCAGACATCATGATTACCTCACCCATCGCCCAGTTCGTGTGGTGATACGAGAAATGGCAGGCAGCGTACGAGACGATGTCCTACAACACGCTTGTGGGAGGAATAGATTAGAAACTGGACATCTAGGTTGTCGTCGATGGTCTTATGGCAAGACCGATGCTCGGGTAACCCATGATAAAGGCAGTCACCAACAGCAGCAGTCTCATCTGCATTTTGCAGAAAATATACAGCAAAAACAAAGAGTATCGGAACTTCATTTTAACTGCGCACTACATGGTGGTGGTTAAAAACCCGAGAGACACCACTGAACCACTGCACCTGGCGAGATAAATGTACCACGGCCACATTCAGTTTGCGTTGGAATCCTCTAAAGGTGCAACAAGCCCCCAGCACGCGTATATGCTCGACAGGAGGCATGCCACCCCGACCATCTTCGACTGCGGACCGGGGTCTTTCCTGGGAAGTTTCACCACGTGTACGTTTAAAAAGACGCTGACTGTGTGAACACACCCGCAGTGGTTCCCCAGTCTGGGTGTTGTGTGTGATGAAGACAATAATAAACAAATATATAGAACACACTATCCTTGTTGATTTTGTCTCCGAGGTTATAGCATGGTGTTTAGTAAGTAGCCCGCGAAAAAACATGGGAGGTGTTGTGTGCTCCAGCGTTAGTTGTGCATGGTGTCCGCCCGACTATGGAAGCATGCGCCTAATCTCCGTGTATTGAAGAGAGACCCGCCCGAGTTGGTCCGGATCATTGTTCGTGGAGCGGACTCCGCCCTCATGTTCTGTCTATGTGAGATCTTAATAACGAATGTACCATTCCTTCCCCTTTCCGTCACAATACAACACATATAAGGGAACCGGTAACCTCGTACGGAGCAGAAGAAGAAAAGGATCTTACAGAAAGTCTGATTTCCTTAGCTGCCTCTGTGCTGGGTCACGTTCTGGGACTCGATGATGAAGCATATGAAAACATGGCCCTGATCGACCCATGCCTGCTACAGACCCTGCAATTCCATTGAAGATGAAAACACTGAACAAGGGATGGGTCAGGTTTTACGACGGGATTCAAGCGACAGTAAGAAAATACAACATTACATTCAGGCGTTTCAACGGTACATCATGCACCTTCATGGCACAAAACAAGACCCCCTCAACTTGACAAACCCCAGAGTCAGTCGAACAGCCAGCACAAGCAGAACTTGTCCCACAGCCGGGCGTACCATCCTCAGCCCCGCAGTGTGTGGCAGGGGAAGAGCCTACCCGCTGCGTTCCAGAGGAGAAGTGGATTTTTGCTGAAGCGTTAGAAAGACAATGCAAACATGTCCTGGAGTAAATGTCTGGTCGATAACCAAGTGGTGCCCGTCACCCATATGGTGAATTTGATGAAATGGTCAGAAAAGTCCAGCGTTGGGATTGAATGCAGCCGTAGCAGACGTCCGTGGCTCCGCCGATCGAGATCCATGGCACGTGCCCGCGGCGCCGAGGCCCAAGGTTTGGGACGTATGTTAATACGAGAGCCTGAGCTGGGACACGTGATGTTTTACCTCACGTTGCCTAGTGATAGCTCCGCCGAGCTATTTCCGTACAGCACCTTACCCTATTACGTCACCCTTACATCACCCTGGACGATGGGAGTGTGGCCTGTTGGATATCCAATACTTGTATACGTGGTACAACGTGCAAAGGGACACGGTGTGGTACGAAGTCTTGTACGAGAGCAAGACCTGTACATTTACAGATCCACACATCCGAGACCCAGCACAAGTCGACGACCGATCCAACGACGACGCACATCGAGGACCCAGGACATCTTTGGGTAAACATGGCCTTCATCCACCCAGAGTCATGCCCTTCCCCAACAGCGAATCTATATTTTGGGCCTTACCGGTGACTCAGACTAGCGCCGAAGAGAGGCAATGGTTGAAACATCTCTCTGACTTCAGCATCACAGAGTCGAGCCCTATCGCATTCGTCGTTCCCAATTCTGTCACGGTGTACTTGGATTAGTCTACACCTACTTTGTACGTGAAGGCCAAGATCGTCCCGATGGATCAACCCGGTGAATATTGGGTGGCCGTGTACTTGACAGAAAACCAGGGCAAGTACTGTGACCCATACGGTCAGCCACCCATCCATCCCGATCTGACGGTCTTCATGGATGAAGGAACAGAACCTGGTATTGGAACAGTAAAGCTTTGCAAGCGTGTGTGGGCAGTACTTCCAATTTTATCTCTACCGTCGTTGCCGTGGATACCCCATGCCCACTACCGTGCAGATGTTTGACGACTATTCCCAGGCCGAGGACCGGGATATGCTGGTATATGATTTTATAGAAGACCATTTCAATGTAATAGTAGTTGTTGCCCTACCCGAAATAAATGGAGGGATTGCATGCGGATCGCCTTCCGCATGCATTCCCTATGCCATCATTGCGATCTATGTGATCATTAAGCGCGCTATGCGCTCATTTTGCAATCATGATGCTATCCAATCAATCATTCTTGACAGGATGAAGCGCTCCAAGCGCTCAATTTGCCATCATTATGCTATCCATCCGATCACTTTTGCCCAAATGTGTTAACCATGCAATCATTTATGTGATCTGAGTGATCATTTTCTTATGGTCAAGCGATCCTTTCATCTTCTTTTCAAAGTCCAAGTGATCAGACGAAAAACTTTCTAAGTCCAAGCAATCCAAAATGATCGCTTAAATGATCGCATGGTGTCTGTCTCCAGACCAACAGATGGTTTTGATTTCATAGACCATTAATCACCGATCTCCATGGAAACCCCGCCAAATTTAAAGGGGGATACTATCATATGACCAGATTTCAAATTTTAACCACCACCACCATGCAGTAGCAGTATTTTCTTTAGCTGCAGTTTTGGATATTTCACATTGGATATAGCCTAAAATGCTCAACCAGAATTGAAGAACACAACATGATATACTGGTGTGAGGTTTTTAGCTGGCAGAAACATGGAAAGAGAAGTTATTTGTAGTGAATTCTTTGATGTGAGGAATACACAATTTGCACAGTTCTTGGTCCGGACAGGGTCACTCCACTCCAGTGACAATGGATCAGTGTATTTCCACATAAATCTACTAAGATTAAGATTTGATGGTAAGTCTGTCATTCTGTGAATTACTCACTAGCTTGAAGGTCACTCTACAGTTTGAAAAATGGCCATACACTTTGGATACATTCTGAATATATTTAAATTTTAGCATGTATGTATAATTTAAGTATTCCCACTTGCATTTACAATGTATTAATGAATTCATTAATGGTCAGCTTCAGGTCACTGACAAAGTTACATGTAGGTTAGTTACTTGAAATGTTTATGTCGGACCAATTTTGCTCTTCAGAAGGTTTGAACTGTACTGTATAAATAGCACAATTCATACAACCTTTACATGTACATCTGTAGCTTACAATGTACTTTACATTTGCCCATTTAAAATGTCAGTCATTTGATTTATGTGATTGCCAGTGTACAAGAGCTTTTGAATGCATGCATGCGGAATGCGTGCGGAATGCGTTCATGCTGATCATTCAATTATTAATGCCATGCGATCATTATGGCTTCCGCATGCATGCAGGATGAGGAGCGTTTCTGATCATTATGCCTTCCACACTTGGAAGGCATAATGATCGCATAATATGTACAGCAACTTGAAACAAGCGATCACTCGAGTGCATAATCATGACGGTTCCAATTTAATGCATGCGGATTGCAATCACACAAAAGCTGTAGGAATGCATTCCGCACGCGTTCCGAGCGCTAACTTTTTCGGGTAGGGTGATCTGAAAAATTGAGAGCCAACACCCTATCTTATCAGCGGGCTGGGAAAGTAGCCAACCAGTACTCAAGGATGGCCCTCTGGTTCTCGCTACAGTGTTTCACTTCCGGATCACTTATTTCCCCCACCTCCCCCCTAACATTCTATTCAAGGGAGAAAGCCTGGTTCCAGGCGTCTCATTGGGTAAATCCCCATGTCTCTAATCCCTCTGGTTCTTGGTACAGCGTTCCAATTCCTGTTGCACATGCACAGCCCCACTCCCCTCCGCACACTACTCTAGGGAGAAAGCCTGTGCCCAGACGCGTCATTGGGTGAAACCCAATGTCTCTCATCTCTCCCGTTTTCCTCTGTACATGTCTCTCGACAAATATATGTAGGTTTATTGTTTTGGTAGAAAATTTAAGCCGTACGACGTCAGGCATTACAGGTTAGTTTTCCTGGGTATTCTTGCATTTACCAGGTTTACCCCCATGTTGAGGCGTTTACTCCATCAGACGTCCACGATGCTCATCCATTAACGTCAGATGAGTTGTTTGAGCTGATCTGTCATCACAGCTCCTGAGCTGGTATATCTAATTCCGCTTAAGCCGGTGCTAGGGGCCGTGTGGATACTTTATAGTCTCCACATGAACATCTGCAATAAAAGCGCGGCTGAGATGCTAAGGCTACGTCCCAGAATCCATCGAATTCTCGGGTTTGAATGTTAGGTGTCGAACGAATGTTTTCCTGTAGAGTCATATGGTTGCTTTTTAGTCGCCAGACGTCGTCAATTTTCCCCACCTCGTGCATATCGCTTCAATTTAGACATGTGGAGTAAATTGGGTTCCCCTGTTACCATTCACTGCCCTGCACACACTTAGATGACACATCGCTACTTCACCAAAACACGTTGAGACTAGCTTTCTCTCGAATTGATGGTGTTACAGAAATGCCAAGTAAGTTCCTACTTGCCCTGTCACGTTTATATGGAAAGGGGAAAATGACGCGCATTGATCTATCATCTAATAACGCGACCGGAAGTGACATTTCACCCTGTGCAAAGGTGTTTCTTATACTGTTCGTGTGTATGCGCAGGATTAAATGCCACTTTCAGTCACGTGATTTAATGACATGCAAAGGTCAAAGCGGATTACTTTACTCTTTATATACTACTTTCATCGATACAGGCTTTTTTCTGGAATAAACTATATATATTCCGCGAAAGCCTCTCTCTCTCAAACTGTTCAGTGATATATAATAGCAGAACATAACTTTGGACAAACCTATTAAATATCCCTCCGTTGGTATCAACCCGAGATATTTTGGTCTTTTTAATAAATAGACAGATTTTTTTTAAATATCTTGGGGAAAATAAAGTCGTTTCTAATTAATGAGGACTTCTTCCTTTCGGGTGATCTTGGGCCAGTTTATGCTCTATGACATGGAGTTATCGTGACTGATGATTTCAAAACTTATTTGCGACAGCTACACGCTTCTTTTTCAGTGAATCAAACTTCAATAATTACCAATGTAAGCTCGTTCATTGTGGCCGGTTTACCAATGGAGGGGAGGTAACTATATCGTTGGGATAAGATGGAGTAATTTCCCTTATAAGTACTCTTTTGTGTACGTTGTAAACACAGCCACGCGGACGAAAAAATATGAAAAACTGACAGCACATGAATTTCTTGGGAAAAGACAAACTCAGAAGGGTATTCAACGCACCATGCACCGTCCAATAGAAACTGGTGAAATTACAGGAATTTGGTCTTATCTGTCAACAGTAAGCTAAACTGATTGAAGTTGTATTGCTGTAAAAATTTGGCGAACCCGGCTTCTCCGTTGTTGTTGTTTGCAACAACTACAACATTTGTGATGAACAAGATTCAAGCCGGGTTCGCCAAATCCGTCAGGTCTTGGTAATCGACCCTGGGCGGGATCAAAAGAATGACTGTTGTGAATTCTCCCACTGTCCTCTAACCCCTGACTACGGTACTTTGAGTATCAAATCCTGGGACAGAATATCTGGAATATTATTAGTCCGATAGGCAGTCTGCCCGTCTAACTAACAGTAACGACTTAGCTTACCTAAACGTCCGGCGGTCAGAAAATGATACTTTCTACGCTATTTTCTCCACCCAAATTAATGAGCAATAATGAAACCCTCCTTTGAGGTTAAATCTCAGGCTTGGAATCCATTATAAACATTCCGTGGGTAGTTTGTTCCAGACTTCTCAAAACAACACAGCTTTCCTGAGATCTTTCCTGAACCGATTCCGCCATGTTTAAATTTTTCATCCAATCAAAAATCACTTCCACTACATTCTCAGATTTTGTGGGTGGGAGGGTTCACTCAGCTCAAAAACGAGCGATTGCCGTCATCCGCGATCAAAATTTACATGCAACCTTGGGAAAATATTTTCAACAAACATGGCGGTATAGGAGTTCTCGGATTTTGTGGCCAAGTTATTTTGTTTCCGTGCATTGAACATTGAAGAGCTACACGACCAACTACATCACCAATAGTGGTCTTGATAGTCATACTGAACACAGAATATCATAAGGTTAGTGTGTCAGGTTTGAAATAAGCATTTTTGCAGGCCTTGTTATAAAAAAGTTTTACAGTCATGTACAGTCATAAGACCTACAACATGACCTGGTCATCTTGAAATTATGATTCAAGACGGTTCTTGCAGATGTCGTCGTTCTCCATCCATCATGAGGTCGTTGTCTGAATTAATCAGGATGGTATGATCCAAAATGATGATCAGGGTTTTCTTACTGGAACTACCACAAAGTGCCCATGATTACCACCTCAAAAAATATTCATACGCCACAAAACTTTAATTGAAGCAGCTGGAGACAATGCCTGACATCAAACAGAGCATTGTGATGCATACAATGTCATGATAGAATTCCACACAGCTTGATGAAGGGGTGAGTGAGTGAGAGAGTGAATATGATTTAACGTCGCTTTCAACTACGGCACTATATTTCAGTCATATCACGACGTTGGATCCTATTCCTTTTCACACCCGGGAACCACACGGATGGGGTCCTATTCGTTTTCACGCCCGGGAACCCCACCGGTGCCTCAGTTAGTCGCCTCTTACGACAAGCTCTCTGAGGAGCTGAGGCCTATTCTTACCATGATCTGCTGTGTGCACAACGACATCTCAGGTTAATTCCCGGAAGCCCCACGGGGCCATCTCGATGAAGCTTTCAATACAGCATCCAATGTTTAGAATGTCATTATCAAATATCTTGACATAACTTGGGTCGGATTCCATCAGTGCTTTCTGTGTTGCTTTTTGAGCAGTTGACAAA
>JAVTVY010012930.1:0-52069 GCA_036873755.1 Hanleya hanleyi
AACTGCCACTCTTGAGTCAATTTCAGAAGTCAAAACAACCAAACCACTACGGTACCATATTGTACAGTGAACAACCAAGGCTTATTTCTAGATCAGTGTATGCAACCAAAACCTGTTCCCATTAATCCGTAATTAAAAAGGTTTGGCCTCATCAGTCAAAGCATAAAAAGCATAAATTCTGAACAACCAAAGCATTAATTTTCATTGCATTGAACAACCAAATCTTAAATCACCCCAGAAATGAATATTCAAAGCATAAAATAACACTACACTGAACAACCAAAGCATAAATTATTACAAAAGCAAACATGCCAAGCATAAATTACTGCTACAATGAACACCCAATGCATAAATTATCACTACACTGAACAATCGAAGCACAAATTGCCACTACACGGAACAACCACAGTATAAATTACCACTATAACCAAATCATAAATAACAACTACAGTGAACAACCAATGAATAAATTACCACAAAACTGAACAACCAAAGCATAACAACCAAAGCATAAATTAATACTACACCTAAAATCCAAAGCATAAATCATCACTACGGTGAACAACCAAAGCATAAATTATCACTACAGTAAACAACAAAAGCATAAATTATCACTACGGTGAACAACCAAAACATAAATTACCATTACAGTGAACAACCAAAGCAAAAATTACCACTGCAGTAAACAACCAAACTTCTATATATATATATATACGAACAAAGTAGCTAAAACCCAAGAATACAAGTATTGATTTTGGCGGAGTTTTAAACTTAAAGAGTGATAAATGATATTTGCCAATGTGATTTGGTTATTGCGTTATTCCTGTAAGTACAACGATGATGGCTCTCTCGGATACATTCGGGTCCTGTCCATCTGTCAGTTTATTTGTGCGGGGGGATGATGGAACGCTGTATCACTTACAAACCAGTTGATTAAACCTCCCCATTTAAGTGACAATGGAAGGCATTCTTCACGATTGATTCCACTATTAATCTCCAATAAACACCATTCCTCCTTTCTCTCGTACGGTGGGGATCCGATTTCAAGCAATCTCTGTAAGCACTGTGTTTGTACGAAGCCTAGATCATGGAAGCGGTGTCCATTACACAGCTTGATTACAGGTGAGAAGTGAAATGTATGACGGGCCGCAGGTGCGCAGCGTTGTGTCGATCTGTCAACTTGTCTGAGTTATTGCCCTCTCCACTCTGATGAATTGCTGAAGTTATCGGTAAAACGAGTTGAAGCCCGTTATTAAGAATCTCGGACAAGTTTAAGACGTTTTGTCAGTCATTTCTCAAATTTGTCACGGCAGTAACCGGATACTGTGTTTGTGTACGTCTGTGTGCGTTTCTGTAGGGGACGAGTTTCGATAGAACATTACCGCTTTGACATTTCAAGATACATCGCTTTGTGGTTCCCTCAAACCCAGAATCTCGGAAACCTTGACATCAAACAAATAATATCTTCAACAAATGATGGGAGATGGAGTTAAAGTGGGGAATGTGCAAAATGCTTATTCTGCAAAATAAGTATACTTTGAAGTATTTAATTGCACAGGAATAATTGACAGACTAGATTTTCCAGGTGTAGCCTTTTCATTCTATTTACCATCCGTTGTTGTTTCTTCCTCAATGGACTACGGACTGTCGGTATCAACCTTTACATCTGAAGCTTCAAAATGACCAAATCACATAATAATTAAGGACACTGGGCATGGGGAGATTTAGTCAGAAGAAATAGGTTTCATGCGATTCCATTGGTTTAAAATTGCTAGTTGTCGGTCCATTACATGGAGTAGCATCATTTGTTCCCCACATTATGGTGGAGACCGTCCTGAACGAGGCGACACAGATGAAGACTGATGGACAGCCCACAGAACGGAATAGTGTGACCACTCAAGCAATCCTATACGGCTCCATCGGAAAATGTCGCCCTGACTAACCTCACTACCCTGTTCTCAGAGGCTTTTATTGTAGGAGGATCTAATTGACTTCGTAACTACTTCAGACCTTCCCCATTGTCCAGGCTTGCTGATCTCATTTTGACCTAAATTGACTTGAAAGGGAATTTCCACAAATTATCTGTGATGACTCCAGCTCCTTTTTGACTGTTTACGTCCCTTTCTTCTAATTATTCAGATTCAAAAATTAACTAAGGCATCTACAGAGAGAAATACTGGCAATATTTTACAACTTCAGCAGCTGTATTTTCAGTTCTTGGGATAAATAACATATTCATGCCACAGTATTCAGCCTCAATTGACATAAAGATGTTTTTTCCCCCGCTTCTAAGTCTAAATATGCTGTTCGAAAAATTAGAAGAAATAGGATATTGAGTTGGGGAGGAAATTTGGTGAATCTAGCATCTAACCAATTTATAATTGAACGATTTATTCATTCTTCAGGTGGGCGACCCAATGTTAAATATACATCTCCGGGGAGTTTATCTAAAAGAAGAAAAAATAGTCAAGTAAGTGCTGTTGTTGTTGTATTCCTGAATGCAGTGTGTGCCATTCTTTTGCTGGTACATTTGTCATTTTAGTGTGTACCTACAAAATGGAGAAAAACTTCACTTTTTGCCTGATTTTGCTGTTCTTGTCCACTCAACCCAGTCAAATTAAATCTAAACAGATTTGCCTGGGCCTCTCTGCCCGGGTACACAAGTACAGTGGTTGGTAACCACGTGTTCCTGGAGTTGTTTCACATTTGGATGTTTATAGCTCATCCAGATGTCGATAACCATGCATCTTGAATGTTGACAGCTGAAAAGATGAAAGAGTTCGATGTTCATTTCTCACAAACTGTTTTAAATTGTCACTTTCTGAAGACTAAAGCTGCTTCTGATTGGCTAAAGTTCTTTACTCGTAATATGCATTAAAACAGTCAAGAGTACAAAGCGATATATAACCAGAATATGTAGCGTGAATGGATATCTGATGCTTAGATTGTAACAGGTGAGTGACATTTTCTCCTTGTCAAAGTGTGTTATTTCCTAAACTGTCTGGTGTTCAGCCCTCTAGCCACATTGCTCCATTCTGATTTAAGGAGTGCATCGCGCGCTTCTGAAAAATAATCCAGGCGTGTGTTTTCCGCGCGCCTCTTTTTTTGCAAAAAAAGTAAAATGAAAACCGTATTCCTGCTCTTAGAATTCCCCTTTCAATCTTCGTAAATTGTATTGCCCAGCCATCATTCAGAGTCGTCTCCCTTCAGAAACACGGAAGTCACTTCACAACCCTGATCCCGCAGTTTCTTTCATTATCGAATTCACTGAGCAGTTATACCCTAGCAGAACCAAGGTGACTTCTGTCCTGTCAAGTATGGCGGGAAGTTGAGGAGCGCGACTGTCAACATGAAGGCGGTCTGTTTCTATCTCTTGTTTCTTTCTCACCATATATCTGACTTCTGTTATGACAACCGTTGGATACAGTCGAGTTATCTACATTTGAGACTGCAATTTCTCTTGCATCGGCTCTGATGTTTCTCAGAGCGAAGACGGGAAAACGTATGTGGACCACGTCGTGTGGTGACGGTGTTTAAAAAAAAGTCTGCAAACTCACTCCTGAACATCTTTCAGGCGTGTGATTTTTGGGGTGCTAATCACACCCCTCGAGCTATGTCAGGCGTGTGTTTTTCACTCCCCTTTGTCTGTGCAAATCAGAGTGCCTTACATAGCATGTATGACTGTTTGAAAAGAGCACACATTTAAAACATTCTGTTTAGCCGTGATTTCCTGAGCATTCTCTACTGCATTTAGAAATGGATGATGTTGATTGACCAAGAGTCATGTGTACAAAAGCTGTGGGCTGGGTTTAACCCAAATGCAATCGGAGGGTAAATCTGATAGGAGAAGGCATCTGTCTGATGCGATCTGAATGGCGAAGGACTAACAGACAACCGTATGCTTAGGATATGATTGCATTCCAGCGTATCCCATCACGAACCAGAAATTGAAAAAAATATATATGTTTGAAAGAAGCTAAAAAAAAAAAAAAAAAAGAAATCCAGCCACTTACTGGCAATATGTGTTAAAAAAAAGATGATTTTGAAAATCACGGATACCCGTCTCCGTGAACGTGCCAATAAGAAATGAACTGGTAAAAATAATGCAGCGAGGTTTTTCTTTGATCTCCATATATGGCAAGTGGGGGTTGTATTATCAAGCGGGAATGTCCCCCATCCTTCGAACAGCAAAACAAATTTGAATTTTAAAGAAGCCGTACAGGGCCCCATCTCCTTATATGGAGCACAGAATGGTTTTAGAGCTATGACGTCTGAAGAGAAACTGTGTGATAGTCAACCAAGGCGAGTATGTGCAGTATTTGACTTGGGTATGTGAATATGGAGCAGGACATAACAATGATTGAACATTTTTCAAAGATAAAATTTGAAAGTTTCATCTCGTGGATTTTCTCGAGAGTATTTGTCCAGAAATAAGGAAAATTTTCATGGCATCACATGAAGATTTATCACTGAAGATCTCGGCACAGCAGTAAATAATAAAACGTCATCATTGATTGAAGGGAGACAACTCCTCCCATGCCCTAATGTTGGTGACTGATGACTCCATTCCTGCATTATCTCGGTGTTTCGGTCTCTTGTGTTTGTAAAATCAACGGAAGCTGTTGATCACTCTCCTAGATTCTGTTTTGCGTGAGTCATTATCACTCTCCTGGGGGAAAATTCAGGAGAGTGATTCAGAATGAGAGTGACCACTCTCTTTAGAACTGAGAGACGGTTACTCTGTTTAATACATGTATAACTGATAATGAACAGGAATCTATATATGTATATCTGAGAGCGGAAAATCGCTGCCAGGCAGCTCGGGGATTATGATTTGAAAGATGAAGAGAATGATTGTACTTCAATATAGTACAGAATGTCATCTTTGAGGAGAGCCGATTTTCCCTCACCTGATATGAAGTTGAGGCGAGTAGATGAGTACCGTGAAACCTGTGTGAAAGGACCATAGAGGAACACGGGTCTCACAGAGAACAAAAGATTTGGCTGATCTGTTAGCCTCCAGCGGAAATTCAACTGGGGGTCAGATAACATGGAGGCAGATACAGTAGGAAGGGACACAATTTTTGCTTTGAAAATATAGAACTAAGTATGAGAAAATTTACCAAACTTTCAGACGCAGAAAATATCTTAGCTCCCCAACATATATGTTAGAATGGTAATTGAGTTGTACTTTTTTATGATAAATCTCATTAACTTCAATGTAGACTTTTCAGAGGGGGGAACAGCGGGGGAGTGACGTCATCACGTGTTCCAGAATGCTTGCAAGGACCATGCTTGGGATCAGATTATGTCAGTTTTGACAGGTTTCTGGTTTACCAAGGTTCAAAATACTTTAAATTTTAGTATTAGGACCCTGGATATTGCGGGTATTTAGAGGTTGGTCGGTTTACCCAGGTGTCGGTATTCACACGACACAGGTTTCAATGTACATCTGGTCAGCAATTGGTCAGAACGTCTCCAAGGCCTTTCTTAACAAAATTTGTTCAGTACTGGTCAGTTCCAGTATTGGCTGTATATTTCACATGGCAAAAAGTTTTTTGGGTTGGGTCAATTAGGTAATCTCCAAATCAAGGCAAGTTTGGTACATGTAGACTTTGACTCATTTGATGCTTGAAATCTCCCTTATCGTATCTCAACATTGAATGTCAATGGTAAAAATAATATGTTAAAGAGTGAAACTTGTCAAATGTATGGAAAGTATTTGCGATCTAACACTGTCAACTAACGTTACAGGACCTATGAAGTAGGGTAGGCATTTGGACTCCGACGCGCACTGAACTCTTGAAAATCTCCCCACCCCCAAGGTGAAATCCTGCCTATATTGAGATTGGTACAGCCCAAGTCAGATTCACCAATGATTTTCGATCATCACCATAAATTTCGTCAAAAGCAGGTCAGCTTAGAACTTGCTGGTAACAGTCCCCTAAGGGAGCTTCTTGAAATTAGGAACTGAGTTCCCTGGTAGGGATGGCATATGCCGGTTATTCAAATGGGATACACCATGCCCAGTTTGGTGTTCTTATCTGGATGGATTAGAGTTCCAGTTAGGCCGTGGCACAAGCCATCCTTTGTCTGCCGAGTTCCAAACTGTATGGCATGGAGTTCCTAGGAGTTCCAACACGGCGCACCATGCCACTCTGTTTGGAATGCCTTATGCCAGTTCCTAGTATGCCCCAATTTCAAGAAGCTCCCTAATGCATGTTCATGCCAAAAATCAAGGTTCTGATGTCAATGGTTCTCCATATTTTGCCGACGAAAGGATTCGGATGGACTCACTCACTGACTACTGGACATTTTTCAAATGATAGCCTACTTCGTAGGAAAAGAATGTACAGGAAAAACTTCTGTACCTATATAACTAGTGTGTGTGTGTGAAAACAGTTCATTTTGATATAGTTAATGGACTAGATTAGATTAGAGAACAATGGTATTTTTACATGTATGGAGTCAATGGTGGAGTGAGTGTACAGTAATCTCAGAAAAAATGAGATTTTAAAGCAAAAGACCTAACAGAAAAAGCTAAAACTATATTGGACCTTTGATTTATCTACTTAGTTTGTACATAACCCATCATTGTAATGGTCAGTTTTCTAGATAAGTTCTCGGAATGAAGGTTCGAAGGTAATTTATTCTGTTTATTCCGTTGTACATTTCACCGGACAATAAACAAAATCAGTAGAGATCAACAGGCAATATATGGGCATGGTTTCTGTGGCTGCACCCTAAAAGTAGTATTTAAAAATAGTTTTTGCTCTCTAAATTGGGAGCATCTCTAATTTGGGCACGATGTCAGGCCTTCAAATTTGACTCATTTCGCAGCGTTAAACGTTATGACCAAAGTCCCATATTTCCTCTAATTTCTCTGAAGCCCTGGATGTCCAATGTTGGGTCTAATGTGTAATATATAGGCCGACTGTGCCTGCTCAACGCTGATCTTCTCTGAATTAAATTGAATTGAATTGATTCTCTTAATCTTGTAGAAGACATAGAGAGAAAAAAAAAAAAAAAAAAGAGACATAGAGAGATACTGTACATCACATCAGGCAGCGATGTATTATGCTTGATTACACAGCACCATAGCAAAAGTAACTTTGCCTCTGCTCAGCAGTAAACATTGTGTTAAATGGGGAGAATTTCAATGTCAAAATAATTCTGTCACAGCAGGAATCCTAATTGTGGGGGCTGTAATTTTGTGTCGTGAACAGAAAAAGCGAGGGAGCTGATCTCTGTGTACATGTATGTATCTGTGTTGTTATGATGCAGATAATATTGACCAATCAGATTAGAGGAACCTGTTGCTGATGGTCCCTGTCGTGGTTGATCGGTTTCAAAAGAGCCGGGACCAGCTGTTGTCCTGCCCTGGAATTGTCTTCGCTTAGTTTCCCTTGTAAGCTTTTGTTATGACAGTCTGGGCAAACAATGCAACCCTTCCAGCTATTATCTGCATGCTATGTGGACCCCCCTGTCCATGACAATGGGCCCTTTGCCTCGAGGGGCCAGGATATACACATTATAACATGCACGCACGCTGTAGCGTGGTCCTATCAGCTTATCATACCTGTATTCTAATATAATCCCCATCGATTTCCTCTCCGATATCAATTCATATGGAAACGAAATATAATTCTAATGAAAATTGAATTTTGCTGAAAAATGGCTTCTTGTATGGAAATTGATAGATTGCTAAATATGTATGCCTGGCAGCAGGCAAAGATACATGTATAGCTGCTCTAAGCTGTTGCTGTTCCACAGGTCATCAGTCCCAAAAGTTTGCATTTCCAATTTACTTCTTTCTTCAGGGTGGAAAATTTACAACCACATCATACAGTGGCTTGTATGGGTTTTGTGTTATTGATTCAATAGCAGTCCGTTCAATTGTCATGCCTGCCCATTACAGAATACAATAGAGATGCCATTAGCATACCGGGGTGATTGTATACATTGGGTCAGGAAGCCACTTTGTCTTTATTTCAAAGGGATGGGGTCTGTACTACAGAAATAAAATAATTTGAATTCTATGTATAATTATTATACATGAACAGTAGAAATAGCTTGGATATGTATGGGCTGTGATACATGTATATTCAGTAATCAACAGCCACTTCACCTTGTATTGCCTGCCTGAGTGTCAACTCTAGGATATGTATACAATACAAGTCCCATTTGAATATCACTGAGTGTTTGTGAAGACCAGGGAGAGGCTTTGTTTTCATTTCAAAGGAGGGTGTCTACCCCACTGGCAGGAGTTAGTGAGGTCTTGATTGTGTTGGGGTGTGTAGGTCAGTGTTGGACTGTGGTCAGTAAAAGTGACATCACTGCAGGGTGCCCTGAGGCTAGATGAGGTTACAACTGGACTCTGGTCAGTTCACTAAGGGTACATACATGGCTTGTGGATGAGAGAAAGACTTCTACAGTTTACCCTGCACTGACCATTGTATACTGAAAGCTGATGGTGTAAAGTTCCCTGTCTTCTTCTTGACTTGTGCTGCAACTCCTGTAGACATTTCAGCCAGGAAATCAGTGGGGAAGAAAGTGCCAGAAATGATTAAACTTGTCAGCAGAATTTTACAGTGTAATTTAATCTGATTGACAAAAGTCTGACAGAATCTACTACCAGGGCAGCAGGGGTCTCTGACTGCCATTAACAGAGGGGTTAACTGTGATTTCTGTCTCTGGAAGACAGAGGGTTAACAAGGGATTATTTGTGCAGTGCAGAGGGAACTGTGTACATGGTCTTGCACCCTTAGAACAAAGGGGACCCATTAACAGGTCTGCATGCTTGTACAGACCAATGTAGTCTGTGTCACTTGGCTTTATAACCTGTCCTGTTCACATATATGTATGTATAGTTAAACATGTAGACATGTAGGTATAGCTAAACTATATACCATCATAGAAAAATTGATTTTTCTGGGGGTAAAGCGAGCGTGGTATAGCTTCTATATAGAGTTGACAGAGACAGCGACTGAGAGGAACCAAGGACATATCTGCACTACTGGGACTCGAGGCTTGTACAGAGGCCTACACAGCTACATGTATATACCTGTTGATCGTCATCGTCATCTTATCATAGAATGATGGCGTCGTTCCCGAGCCGAGAAGCCAATTTCTGGAGGATTTGAAATCTGCTGACGAATAACAAAATAAGGATCTTCTGTGTAGATATACATGTACATGCACTATCCATGTTGTATTTCTGACCCGTGTTACCAGATACCATTCAAACTGCGTGTTCTGACTATTATTGTTGTTGTTGCTGGGCTCTACACTCTACGGACAGTCATCATGTCGGCGTCGTTGTTGTCCAGCCTGCGATTCAGCGAATACGAGCAGGAGTACATCGAACTGAAGCCTTTACAGGTAAGCGGAGTCTTGTCATCTATCGAAGTTGTGAGTATTGAGGCTCGAGGTCTCTCGTTGTCGTTGTATATATAGGGAATGTCGACTGAAGCAGGTGCATTAGAAGTACTGGCCAACTGACACAAGTCTATATGAACAGTTGTTCACTCAGTGATAACACATGGCCAGACCTCCAGCTTCCATATCTATCCTACACATAATATAGAGTTTAACAGGAGCACAGCTGGTTGATAGACTACTCACTATGGTGTCATCTGCTTAAACTTTTACTATGTACATAGATGGCACTATTACACGTTATAAAACATCACTTGGATACTATTGTCTAAGACGCACTTGGTTCCTGTTGCTTTGATTCATTCTGCTGAGAACTTCTGAAGCAACAGGAACTTGATAGTGTGACGTCTAGCATTGGAAAAACTTGCCGTGCCTGTCCGTGTCTTGTGTGCTGTACTCGGTATTTCATAGGGTGGATGGAGGGTGTCTGGTTCCATGCTGCTTCCAATGGTTCCATGCTGCTTCCAAGATTTCTTCTTTGAAGTAGCATGAACGCAACTTGACTGGGTGGTGCTTAGTTGGTTCGTCGTCGCGATATAGCTAAAATATTGTTGAAAGCGACGTTAAATTCTATTCACTCGCTCATTACTGGGGAAAATATAGCCTGGCTTGTGTAGCAAAACCAGTTTTTCACCCATAAGATTTCATTATTGATTATGGAGTGAAACAATTATTTTGGCCATAAAAGTCATTCCAAAAAAAAAAAAAAGATGTGGAAAGGGCTGATTCTATATTTATGGTGATTTTCTCATGTTTCCCAATGTTAAACTTACAGGAGCCTTCACCAAGTTACTCAGATGGGGTTCCCCATTGTGAATTTGAAACAATCGATAGACTTGATTGGAAGGATGAAATGGCTCCATCTGAGGTTCTTTCTCTGTTTGTCAGACGCCACCATTCTCCCATTATCAGAATTGGTAATCTCCTAAAAGTCCGTGTAATATCTTCTGACTGCTCATCGTTGAAATATGATTCGAAAGGCGCATTCTTTGTTTATCGATTTTGATAGACACAGCGAGTATGTACATGTATATGCTTACAAAAGAATTAATGAGTTTTATGCTAAATTATTACACAAGAACACACGATAGGTCTTGCTTAGCTGTGGCATGCTGAGGCTACTCCGCTCTGTTTACCAGCGGATGATGCTGATTGGCCGAGAGCCATGCACACAAAAGCTGTGAAATGAGAGGCTGTATGTAACAGTAGGAGGTATACAATCTGATGTTACCAGAATGCATGTTTGTGTAATTCTCTCTGTAGAATGTAGAGTGGTTATTAAAGGTAAGGATATATGGTGACCATCTGGAAGGAATTATTGTCCCCCCTACAGAACTAAGTGATTCCTGTCACCTTTTTGTGAAAGAAAGTGTGTCATAGAGGGATGAAGTCAACCACTCTATTGTGTTGATGTAGAGAGAGGTGAATATCCTAGTCTTAATACACACTGACCAGGCTATACGGACTGTAAGTGTGATAAATACAGAGACTGGAATTTGGACACAATTGAATAACCGCAGCACCCCCATAGAAATACTAAAATATCTCCGCATGTTACCCTTTAATCAGTAGGAATTAAAATGTTTTCATATTGGTCAACAAACTTGAAATGATGGGAGTACATGTAGCAGGGATCCGTAAACTTAAACACAGCACATACGTGTGTAAGCCCTGTTGGCACGCTGATGGCGGTACGCTGATGGCGGCACGCTGATGGCGAGATTTGGCTTTTGTCTGAAAGTCTGAATATAGGGGCTCATAGAAGTCACGCCTTAGTAGCTACCATTAATAAACTGTAAAATTCACGCAAAAACTCAATCAAGAATCTCGGTAAACTTAAGAAAAACTCAAGTCTGGCAAAAATGCTAATGCTAAACTATTAGAATATTACACATGAAAGGGGTAAAATTCCAGAAGAACTGAATATTGATTGGACAAAACTCAATTCAGCGAGAGAAAAAAAACCCCTGAATATTTTGACGTCTATGAACCCCTGAGTATTGTCTCAAATTTCTGAAACAGCGTCTGATAATAAATTGCCCATGTTGAATATGCATTTTACTGCAATCTTGAACTGGGAACAAACTTCGTTCTCTGCTAAACATTGATCTTAATACAGTTCAATCATAAAATTAACTCGAGGTAGCCGGAAAAATAAGGCTATTAACTCGGAATGCTTAAACGTGATCAATGTATGAATTGCGGTAAGACAAATGCCGCAAATTTGACGCCTCGATAATTTGGTGGGAAGAAGTTCTGTAGAGCCGCATGGCGGCCATATTAGATTTACCCGTGCTGAATCTATCTACTGAATGTAAAACTATGCAATTTGATCATGTCATAGCCCCACAGGTATAGCTCCCCCCCCCCCCCACCTTGGGGTTTCCGGGGATTGACCTGGGATGTTGAGCACACCACAGGTCATGGTGAGAATAGGCCTCCGCTCCTCGGACAGCTTGTAAGAGGCGACTAACTGAGGCACCTGTGAGGTTCCCGGGTGTGAAAAGGAATAGGACCTAACATCATGATATGACTGAAATATAGTTGAAAGCGACGTTAAATCATATTCACTCACTCACTCAAGTATAGCCACCATAATCACTGTCCTCAGACTTTTGCAATATTAAGCTCAGCATTTCATGGTCACAGGTTTGTACCATGATTTGATGACTGCTGTTGGAGGTTGACATAATATTCTCTCCACGACCTTTGTTTTGCTCATCTCTCAAGACACTTCAGCTTGTACGTTCTCCTTTTCAAGTATTATAGAGTTTCTTAGTTTGAAGAGAGTTTCCTAACTTTTTCTTCAGGAGAGCTTTTTGTCACTCTCCTAGAAATTGAAAATGCAACAATGAATAGAGAGTATTATTACAGAGAATGTTTACTCTTGCATACTCATACCAATCTTAGTAAATTAATATCCTATCAATGCTCTTCTATTGTATTTGTTACTATAGGATCTATCATCTGGTGGGCACCAACTATCAGGCCCAACTATCTATTTTGTGAGGAAAGCCTGGTGCACACAGGAGGTATCCCCTGAGCCAACGGCCTCAAGTGCCTGTTGTCTCCGGGGATAGCTCTCATGTGGTTTTAGCACACACGTTGAGCAAAAGGCCGGATTCAGTCATATGTCCCGTATTTTCTTGAGAAAATAAATTCCAGAACCCGGAAATCCTTGAATTGTGACAATATTTGTAAAGAGTCCTGGAAAAGTCTTTGAATTTTATTGTCCTCTTTCCCCCTAAAATATCTGCCACTATTAATTACTGGAGTTTCTTTGTAACAAAATTCTTCGATCTAGTCGCATCTGTATGAAACAGGATTGTTGAACCACTGCTAAAATGGTTTGTGGGGAAACCTGTCCTTGGGTGAGGGGGTGATTCTAATATACATTGTTGAATTTGCTAAATGAGACATGGTAAAAAATGTTTAAAAATGTCCTGGAAAATTCAGTTAAAGGTACTGGAAAAAGGTTGTATGGACCTAGAAAAATCCTGGAATTTTGTGTTTCTCAAAGGGTAGGCACCATGAAAAGTTTCAGTGAATTGCTTTCAGTTCACACGGAACACCTTCTCCAAGATGATGTAATCTTTCATGTGACCGGGCCCGTGTAGAAATAGCCAATTTCATTGGCCAAATAAAACAGCCGAGTTTCATCTCCTGAGGCTACAATTATCGAACAAGATAAATATTTTGCTCCTGGCCTCAAGAGGCGAAAATCTCATCCGAAACTGCCCGCACACCGGAGCTATTCCCTTGGACAACAGGCACTTGAGGCCATTGGCTCAGGGAATAGCTCTCTTGTGCGATGGTCATTAGGGTCCTCGAAGGTAGAGGCTTGCACCACGCTGGTCGATTATCTTTTAATACAGAGTAGTTAATGGAGTGGTCTCTGGTATAAACCATGGGGAAAATGGAGAGCGTTGATTGGATATAAATTTGAGAACATTTATGCTCGTACAAAACACAATCCAGGAAGGAGAGTAATTAACAGTTCTGGCAGATTTCACAAACCGGAGATGCTTATCAATATCATGCATACATGTACATGCTGTACTGTCTGTCCCACATTACGAAATATCAGGATTTTCGCTTATAAAAACGTTTTATCAGAGCAGTGAAATTCCTCAATATCTTTTTTTTTAATCTAAAATTTCAAAGAAATCTGTTCAGAATCAAGGAAAATCTCCAATACCTCGCATGTTATTTTCAAAGCGCAATGACGTTGGGCTTGTAATGTTGTAACATTGGGGACTGGCCGCTATAATTTAACATGCAAAATTGTCAGGGCGAAATTCGTTTTGGTGAATTTGACCCACATTTAGGCTGGATTTTCATGAAATTTCGCGATAAAAATGCACAAATAATGCTCAGACAAAATTTCAGTGCTCTGAGAGAAATTGGCTCCGATATATTGCCGAAAATCCTGTTATGTCGTAATGTGAGACAGACAGTAGACCGTATGTGAGTTCTGGAGACCTGTCTAGACTTACATACATCATATAACATAGATAATACATGTATCTCCTGTCTCCTTCTTTCTGTCTGTCTTTTCATGCCATATCAAGTGAAGAAGTCTGTCTTCATCGCCTTTAGTATTTTGCTGTACTACAATGAATTCGTCTATCTATCCAGCTATTTGTCTATCACTCTCCATTGTATTGCCCGGGAGGTCAGCCTGTCTTTTATGTACAATTGTATGTACAATTTCTGTGCCATTCCTCGTCCTTTTGTTCTACCGAGTTTTCGGAGTTGTTTTTTTCTCTCTCACTATGTCGGACTGCAGTGTTGGTGTTGTTTTTTTTTCTTTATGCCTGTAAAGAAGCTGGTCCTCAAAATGCTACTGACGTGAATCATAGGTCTCCGGTATTATTATTCTACCAAAACTGGGTGAATGTCGTGCATCATGGGTATAACCATCCCGTGAGAATAGGTTAACGCCAAGTTGGCCAGAATCTGTTCTTGTAATGGCTAGATGGTGTTGCACTTCAACTATCATATATGCTTGTATATACATGTATATACAGCATTGTAAACCGATCTGATGAGAGCGAGAAACCTTTACCATAGGCTCTGTTCACTGACAATCTTGTACAATACGTCTTGGGAGCCGAAGCTGGGAATTATCCTCTTAACATGAACTAGGGTCCGGAGTGAGTCTTCGGTCTGTTCATCTCAGCCTCTCTAATCCATGTATGCAGAACATTTGACTGCAGCGTTGTTGTGAGCAACAGTTTTAAGTACGGTGTTTTCGCATCATCACCACCACTGCCATACAAGCTGGTGAACATCTGAGAGAAGATAGGAATCTGGAAGCAAGTTTGTGAGGAGGGAAAGAGGCAGTAACAGATGCTCACACAGTCTCTGGTTGGCAGTTGTTAATTTGTTACAGTGATATCTCCAGCTGATCTCCGACTTTAACCCATCTGTGTGTGGTACAGCGAACTCCATCTGTTTGACCCATATATATGATACCCTGTATGGTGGGAGTTGAACCCAGCGGGGACAGGTGCCCAGGTGCCCTAACTGTCCCTCAGTTCTTTCCCTGACTGCCCTGCCCTGAGTATTCCAGGCCAAGGTGAAGGGAGAAATCCGGCCTAGTGGACCTAACTAATAACGGGACAGACCCCAGGCGGATCAGACTGGCCAGACGGACACCTGGCCAACGACTCGCCAGACGGACACCTGGCCATGTCTTTGCAGATGGCTGATCACGAGGAAAAGATGTCATTGTATTACTACATCCCTCACCCACCGTCACAACAACAACAACAGTCTACACAGTCACAGGTGTTTGATTAGAGCTTCTCAACACATTTCTTTTATTTACAAACAAGGCCATCCAACACAGACCTAGCACATGTTGTTCTTGGCTTATCCCTTTAGGGTGTCTCGTCTAAGTTACACATCAAGACCTGTTGTCTGTTATAGATTGTTGTCACATGCTTTGATATCTATAGCCTGATTACTTCCATCTCGTGATAATATGATTATTATTCTGTGGCCTTTTCTCTGTAACACATCTTCATACGCCAGCAGACTTCCTCTGTTCACACTTCAAATTAGCCTTGCTGTATCAGCCCACTGGCTCTTTTCAGAAGAATCTAAATATATATAGACATGAAATGTCACTGACTTCGAATCCGTTTGAAGTTCGAGTTGGGTCATATGAGGGGTTATTGGTTGACTCTCCTATGTGTCTGGCCACACCTACCACCATATTAGGGGAATGATGCGACTATATGGAGAGAATAGGTCACCCCTACACTCAGTTGTTGGGTAGGTTCTCATTGGCTCATCTCTGGTTTTTAGATGAAATTTAAACCTCAGATATTGAATGCTGTATGTAGGTGGTCCAATCTCTCAAGGGTACTTCGAATTGTGGACATCATGTATGAATGTGCTGTAATATGGCCGGAAGATGGAATAGGCAAATTCAGCGGTCTTTTTCACCTAGATTGATTCAAGATTTAAGGATTTATATCATCTCAGATTCAGTTCTTGATAAGAATTCTCAACCATCAAAAAATGCATGCCCCGGTAGCATCTGCATGAACCAATCCAGATATTTGCTGAGAAGTTGCCCCAGTATATTGGGTGGGAATTGTCTTTACCCCGATATGTTTTGAATTTAGATGTCCATGTCTGTGTAACCTGGTAATTGTTTTGACAGAGGACATCACTGCTATCATGTGAATGCCAAGATCAAAGATTCCTTCTCTCCAGTGCGTTAGATGTTTATTTCTCGCCCATCAATTATATTCATCAGTTTCTATAGAGGTGTGATTGAAGGCAATTTCAGTTGGCAGGGTACTGAGGATTAAAGTTGTTGGCACGCCTGCTCCGGGTCCCTACTAGTAATAGACATTAAACAGGGCAGGGCATCGATTGATAGCTGCATGAATTTTACTATGATGATGTTCAGAGACTGCATGATTCCGGACTTTTACACCAAACTGTTTAGGACCATTTGTTGCAACATGCAGCTCTTGGGATAAGAAATGAGACTCACATGTACAAATGCTTCTTCCGATAAACGCTAAATGGTCACAAATATGTTAGCTCATTATCTTATGATATTGAAGTGGCAGCAAATATTATCTCCTGACCAGATAATGTATTTCCACTTTGTAATGGTTAGGTGTGCGCCTAGCTTAAGGGCATAAAACAATTTTGTCCTTGGAAGAGAGACATTTTATCTTCCTTGCTTGTGAGAGTTCACTCCCTTTCTCTAAAGGTACATTGTTGACAATTCTCTGCTATTCGCAATTGTTAATCTTCCTACACAAATACTAAATTATTGCTTCGCACTGTTTCTGCTTTTTTTGGTTAAAAAGCACCAAATAGAAGAAATTTGTGTTTTGTAATTATGGTGCAAAATGTAGGCTTTGCTTTCCGAGGGGTATCCTTGTGTCTGATACTCATAAATATACATGTTCCCATGAATTCGATATACCAATGTCCATTTGGATGGTAGCAATACTTTCCAAAATATAACTGAAAAAAGAAAATGGGCACATATTCTTTTCACTTTAATCCAATTGCATAAGTGGTGCGACTTGCTCACAAGAGAGAAGACAAATAATCACTAACCAACCATAGAATACAATAAGTTATGAGTATGAATTACATGTATTCATTGTTTTGCTAATTTGGATACTTGAGTGGATAACCGGCCGCACAGTTTACGGGCATCCGTGGATAGCCCTGAACATGGATGAAATGCAATGTGTGCCTCCTCTTCATATACATACTGTAGAAAGGTAACAACCAGCATTCATTTCACTGATGATACAGATTCAATTTCAATTCAAATTCTAGAAACGTAGAACGTAGAAATTGGCTTGATAAAATGAAGATGGTGTTCATTCAGACCTGCTACATTCCGCAATATGGAAAATTAGCCCAGATTGAGACAGAATTGTGAACCAAAGATGCTGGCTGTCGCTCGTCGACTGTATGGACCTTCCTGTCAAGGCCTGGAAGTATTATACTGAGATTTGAACACATGGTGTTCAACTTGGGCCTTCCCCAAACTTTTAATTTACAGATCGGCCTACCCTAAAGAAAAAGATTTTCCAAAGAAAAGAAAAGTAATTTCAAATGGTCCTTTTTTCTCCATCAATCCAATAAAGAAGAAGAGGGAAAGGCATCTCACACTCAAAATAGGTTGTTCTGGCTGAAATAAATGGCTTTCGGAGCATGGAGAGCATGAGTGGCTTAATGTTTGTGAGAAACATGGTGGCAAGTGATGCCATAATTTGATAGTGGTCCGGAAACTTTGCATAACATGGAACTCTGGAAAGATGGCCACTGATTTCATATTCATTATTTCAAGAGGTTGACCAACTAAATTTGTATCAAATTTGGGAAAATCTTCTTTGAAGAAATATTTCACAACCAGATAGAAGAACTTTTCTCATAGAGTTGCAGGTTTGGAAGTCTGAATTTCTTCATATTGTTACATTTTGAATTACCTCCATTTTGATTTTTCTCCTTCACAGGGGTGTTTAACACGTGAAGAAATAATCTGGAAATCTTCGCTGAATTTATGATTTCAGAGTTAAAATATAGTTTTGTATTTTCATTCACGTCTGGATATAAAGCTATTTATTAGCCTTTTCTCGTCAGTATTTTCAGTCGTTGTTGCCTTCTATAGAGCGGCCATTGCAGGTCTGCGTGTGCGCTGTTAACAGTGACGTCACGGAAAGTGGGTCGCTGATTGGCGGAAGTACTCCATGCATACGGTTAAAAAGTTTCCACTCGTCTAACTAGTTGGAATGCAAGTGTATTCCATCCATCAGTGTAATTACACAAAATGTTTTCTTAAGCCGATTGGGATGTTGTTGTTGTGAATGCAACAACAACAAGAACACGTTGAAAAAAATAAATCCACAATTTTTTTTTTATCCGGGTTCACACCCCTGCATTCAGGACCACCATGGATAAGGGGAGATAATCGTGCAAATGGGATGTCCTGGGATTGATTCATACGATCATGCTAAGTCCAACATATAAGACCTAAAAATAAGAAGTTGTTGCTTCCGTGCTTAGCGCTCAGCATTAAGAGGGTAGCTCAAGGACCAGTTGACCTCATTTCTTGTTTGCTGCATTGCGCTTTAATGTACGGCGTATCACGTTGGGCACACCGGTTCTCGTCACATCACCGAAGTTAAGCAATGTTGAGCTCTGTCAATATTTGGATGGGTGACCGGGTGCTGTACTGGTTGGGCTGATCAGTGTCCAGGATAATAGGAACAGTGGACACTCTAGTGTTCTGGCACATGTAGGCACTATTCCGCCCATGTTCGTTCTTTGTTTTGCCAAACCATTCTGGGGGCCATTGATAATTTTTTGCCTTGTCTGTGCAATATTCTCCTAAACAAATTTGAAGCTCTTCTAAAATGTTCCGTAAGAAGGGAATATAAACCAAGAAAATGGCACAGCTCTGAGAAATCCTCAGTCTTAAGGTTAGGGTGTTGCTTTCCTCCAACTTTTCTTCTTTCCATCTCTTCATCCCCGAGATAGAATTGAGCCTGCCAGCAGTGTGGGAATGTGTCTGACATAGAAGTCATGCAGTCAGATTGGAGAGAGCTGATGGATTCCAGATGGCCTTAGAAGCTCCCTCATCTCAGGTTTCCTTTGAGGCCCTGATGGGAGTTTCCCCTCTTGATTTTGTCATCAGGGAGGGAGGTTACTTGGATTGAACAGCCTCTCTTGGTGAAATGGATGATGGATTGCCAGGGCTGTTTCAGTTAGTAGTTACCCCCCTCCCCCACCCCCAGTTGGTCATTTTGAAAAGCTAAAGGACCATTTAATGTTGTTCATTCTGAAGTTATGGGTGGATATTTTCAGGATCACATACAATCTCCTATAGTCAGACTTGTGTTAAGAAGATGCATCATTTTGTGCAGTCTTCACTCTATGAAGAATGATTGTCAGGCAGTGGTTAATGAGCCAGTAAAGAATCCTATGTTGATAAGGAATGGGGGTTTGGTAAGAGAGGGTGGGGGGGGATGGAAATGATATTTCTCTACTGATTTATCTGCCAGATGTTCCCATCAGACCATGACCAGCACACTGGGGGCTCTGGGTTAATGACATATCCTTGCCACTAATAAGGTAATTAAGCAGTTTACAAAACAGAATTGGATTTGGTTGATGATCAGTGTTGGTGGGGGGTCACCTAGTTGGGAGGGGGGCAGGGGAGGGATGTCTCAATTTGGATGATATTTTAAGAAAATAGGGCTCTACATTGATTTGGTTTGACAAGACAAATCATATAAAGTAACATATATTGACCAGTATGAATTACATCAGTGCTTTATTTCTAAGGCGCGCTTTCGCTCTCACGCGCCTCCTGTTTGCCTTATTCTTGATCGAGGTGCACAACTACTGTTCAAGCGTAGAGTATGTACGTACTGCATGGCGCAAAACAATGTCCGGCACCTCGATTAAAATGCGCCATGCTCCAATCTGACTGCGGCCAGTCTCTTTTAAATCCGTTCCCTGCTGCTATATTACATGAATACAGGTTGGTTATTTCCAAATTGTCGACATCGCCAAACATCATGGAGCCGCCGCCATGTTGGCTGGAAGCAACGTATTCCAGTACTGGCGTTTAGATTGGCTGGAGGCGATACTCTTGGCCAGTGAAAAACTTCGTTACGATTTCAGCCTCGTGGCACGGGAAAAACGCCTGCTGGTTGACACTGACAAGCAATCGAACTCCACGCTGACTACAACGCTGACAAGGACATTAATACCAAGAATAAATGCCGGTACTAAGCTCTTTTAATGATAAGTTCGAAGTTCCAATACTTATTATATAATTTGGCTATAGTTTGTCTCATGTGGACCCTGTTTATTCATTGGTAATCTGTTCAACCTAAAAGGTTCAGTCTATAAGTATAAATCTTGAGCAATTTCTGCGCCACGTGGACACGCAAGTCTAATTTTATGCGACCGATATAAATGCCGCATTATTTCAGAAATTACAAATTGAATTGAAGCCTTATTGACCTATGGCGATATTACGTAGTCCATTTCGTCTGAATACTAAGCTTGTTTAGCAGCAGCAACAACAACATATTTCTAATTTCCAGTAAAAAAATATGAATAGCTTGAAAAAATATATCATATGTACAGTAGATCTAGTGAGCTGAAAATCATACTTTGTTATTCAGGTTTGAGAACTTTGGTACACAAAATGTTCAAAAAAAAATTCAATAGCATTTTGGAACTTGTAAAGATGTTCTATATGTCATTAGTTTCATAGATTTTAGTTCTTGTAAGAATATTGTTCAGTAATTATAGGAATGGCATTGGCCTTTGGCAAATTGATTGGATCAGTACATATTTTTCTCAACTTGATATGTTGGGAATTTCAAACAGATGATCATAAGATCTCATTATTTCACACTGGTAGGGTACCATAAACTCTCAATTTTTTAAATTGAAAATCACTACCCTGAAAATTTTCAGAAGCACAATTTTTAGCTCCCCTTGTCACTCCCCTTAACCGATTTAGGTGCACATAATTTAGCTCCCCTGCCTTATATTAATATGAAGCACTGTTACATATCACAGTGTGTAAACTGATCACACATGGGATCTTACTATAGTGTTGGTTTTGGCCAGGTACTGGTTTATCAGCGTTGAAAATATTGTAAATTTTAGTTTTGGGACCCAAGATTGCGTCAGTATTTAGAGGCTGGTTGGTTTAACAGGGTGTCGGTTTTCACAGATTTTCCTGTACATAACATAATTCACGCTCGCGCATAGTTTCTTTCCTCTGGATATTTTTTTCGCAAATCTACAGGTACATGCATTGTATGATCAGGAGAACAGATATCCTAATTGAAAGCTACGGGTATTTTGGAACTGGGCAAAAATTCAGGCCAACAAAATTAAGAATTGTGGGAACAGATCAGAACAGAATTAGCTGTAGAATAGTTTCCTTTGGTGCTACATTTGAGAGGTAGGATTTTTGGGAGGTATCTTAGGTGATCAATTCAACACATGGAACGGCCTATCTGGAGGTGTCATTGAGGTGTTAGAAGACAAATTAGGGAGAAAAAAACTCAACACTGCTGACAGGTGTAGGCTGTATGTTAGAGGGATGATGTTGTAGGAGATATGATATATGCCTTTCTCTCATGTAGGGGTATGCGAGTTGGGGGCAGGGTTATCATAAGCTCTCTTAACCAGTGTGTGTGGTGAACCAGTTTGAAGTCCCTCAGATCTGCACTTTCTTTCTGTGTGTTTTTTAGGCCACCTTACGGCAGCTGTTTTCTGGCGTTGCACACAGCTGTTCTGTCTTAGTTGATGTATGTATAGCTTGGGCGTGGATGCCAGGGTCAATAAAAACGTTTTGAATATATTGTGAGAGTACTTGAGCATAGGTTTAGGTCAGGTAAATACATTTCTAATCATGGACTCAGAATCATATTTATTGCGCAATTGTCACGCAGTCCAAAATAGAAACTAAAGATCACATGAATAACAAATTTGATAAATGAAATTTAATTTGATTAGAATTGTATATTTGCAAATAAAAATCTGCAAATGTTTCAATCTTATAGTAAATTTGTACACATTTAGTAGAAAACAAATAATTGGTTTCTCCAATTTGAAATAATTGTAGAGTTCATTTCCTGGGTTTTGCTGAATGTGTTCGTTTAACTCTTTCTCCCATATAAGCGGGTTTTGACGACTTGTGTAGATCCCTATGTAAGCGTGTTTTGGCGAGTTCGCGTAACCCATGAAGACGGGTTTTGACGAGTGACTTGAGTTCCAATGTGGTGGATTATTCTTGCAATTTTTGCCGTTTACTTTGAGTAAAACCAATTAAAACTATACATTTTCAGAAAGCCAAAATTTCAATAAATCTGACTATATCTCATTCAGTACCGAGCGTCATTTCTGGCCTCAGTTCCAGAGCTGAGTCTCAATGTGTGCAGTGCACAAATGTCCATCACAGAAGCTGTCGACCAAAAGTTCATTTCAAAAATATTTTGTTTATGAAAGTGAATAAAATTTGAAACTTTATATCTCCATGAAATACACAAGCATCAGAAATTGTGTTTGTGTTATTTTTATAATTATATACATGAAATTATGCATGCAAATTTCATGAAAACATGTTTTTATCTGTTTGAAAAAAATGCTTCAACAAAAATAACATCGAAATTGTCATGGTCTGGTTTCAGATGTACGTAATCTCTGGCTGGTAAAATTTATAGCTGATTGTACTATCCATTCCCAGGATAAAGATGATAATTTCCTCAATTTATTTCATCCACATATAACTTATAAATTAACGTTTTTATCTGGTAGAAATTCCGTTGATAGTGATTATATCAAAATAATGAAGCAGAAGTGATTTTTTTTTCGTCTGATTCAATCGCGTCCGTGCTCCGTTTCCCTGAACCGATTTCAATGAATGACGTATCATTGTAAAGCCCATTCATTCAGCTTTCTTCTCGTAGTAGAATCACCATCGGATGGCCAGTGAAACGAAAGATTTTATTGGATTGAAAACAGTGTTCACGAAACGATCTTTCTGATAAGCCCGCTGTTTTGGGCAAGTGGATTGGATAAGAGCGTTTACATCACAAGGCGAGCCAATCGGGTTGCCTCATTCATCGCGGGTTTGTTTGGGGAAATCAAAACAGAAAAGATGGAGGGAAATTCTGACAAGTTGGTGTCGGACAATAGCGAAATATTTGGGAAATAAATTTACCAAACGTATACGATCGTAGGAATTCTCAACAATGGATATATACCTGTACCTTGACAGAAAATTTGACAGAAAATATCTCGTGAATTCGTCAGATTTCTCAAGGAATCGTATGATTCTTCCAGGTATTTGAACATTTGCAAATGTCTGCCGAAACGGCGCGATGTTCTCACAGATCTCTTCTCGGAGTTTTATTTCGTTATATTTTTCATTCAATACGAAAATGCTTTATATACAGGGTGTTCCAGAAGTCTTGGTCACATTTTGACATTGAATATATTGAAAACTATTGAGGATATACAAATGCATATGGCAACATC
Source organism: Hanleya hanleyi (assembly GCA_036873755.1). Classification (NCBI taxonomy): domain Eukaryota; kingdom Metazoa; phylum Mollusca; class Polyplacophora; order Lepidopleurida; family Hanleyidae; genus Hanleya; species Hanleya hanleyi. Next base: position 23,503 of record JAVTVY010012930.1, read on the forward strand.
ATTAGCATTACACAAAACTTAATGACTTTCATTTTCAAATGGTACCAGTTTCATCTTACTACCATTCATGGATCAGCAGATACGAGGATTTGAAATGTGACCAAGACTTCTGGAACACCCTGTATAATCCGATAGATAGCGATCTTATCTTTCGATATATGTATGGTTTACGTGATATTTCTTCCTGAACAGACCAGGAAAGTAAGAATTCCAACGGTGGTGTATACGGCCGACTTCATTTTGGAAATTTTCGTGATTTTATTTTTTATCTGCGTTTTCAAACAACGATCTTGAAATAATTTCTCTGTTAGTCAAATCCAAATTTCAGAAATTGTTACGTGAGAAAATAAGCTACGTAAACATATAGGCCTTTAATTACATTTGACAATGCTTAGATATGAAAATTCTATTTTCCCACGACAGTTATGATTTGCGCCATATGGCGTCATGGGGTTGAGGAGGCCCAAATCTGCGACGCCAAATGGCGCTTACGGTACCGAATGAGATATGGACTGTTGGTATGTTTTATGGTAAGGGTAAAACGAAATCGGGAGAGAAACAGAAATAATCGATCAAAAATGCGCGATTTGACAACAAATTTGTTTCGTGTGCTCCAAGACAAACGTTCGAAAAATCGTAAAACCTGCTTCGAAATTCCTGAATATTTCACGTAACGCGAGCATAAACTACCAAAGTATCTAACCTTGATGACTATCTCGTCAAATCTGCCCATCTGAGTTTATTTTATGTATTTTCCCGGGACCTGCTGCCTTCGCGGTAAATGTTTTCAGCCGCCATTCTTTCCCAGTCGGCCTTCTGTTTGACAGTGACCATAGCGACCGAGTCGCCACGTGACCTCTTCCTCCAATCACGCCGGGCCGCGCTCAACCTTGGCCAATCAGTGAGCTATGTTAATTTTACCTTATGAATATTTATTACCGTCTTTATTCTCCTGTATAAACTATATCGGATTGAAACAGTTATAGTTCGTTCTACACCTGCCATCTTGTGATGTCACTGCCAAATCCCGATCCTACGGAGAATTAGCTTTACGATGGTATACGGAAAGATACGAAAGGTAACCGGAAAGCAGGAAGAGAACGTTGCAAAACGTGACCAAAATGCGACAATTTCTTCGCTTTTTCCGTGATTTCCAACAGAAGTAAAGCGGACACAACACATTTTCTCACAAGTTTACTTATTTTTAGAATAAATGTTGCTGATATTGGTATAAAACGTGAACAAATTACGTAGAATGGGTCTGTGGGAGACCATTGGTAAATATTTCTCCACATATTTTACATCGCTGGAGAAGTATGAAAATTGAAAGGAGTCCATGGGTTGAAGACCTACGCCATTACAAATCTTGTGGGCCAGAGAGAGAAAATTCCCCACAAGTCTATGAGGGAAAGAGTTAAAAAGGTAATAAATCTTTAGTCAAATGCTAACAGTTGACCCTTCCCTCAAAAATACAGAATAATTAACTGATGGGGTCAGTATAAATTCAGCATTGATAAAAAAAACTGAAATTTCTCTTAGGTATATTTATCATCCATCACATTTGAAAAAAGAAAGATTTCAGTTTTGTTAAGCATGCTGCAAAAAATAAAATTTATGCTGAGTCAAGCATTGATTTTTCAAAACCACCAAACCAGACTAGTACTTAATATGCACAGACTGTGGTACAATATTACTTCCTGTGGTTGAATTATTAACAGGATTGCTGTATACATCGTTAAATAATTATCACGAATAAGCTTACAGTATTAACATTTGTATTATTGATCGGACAAGATGTTGAATATAACCCTGCCGGAGCTGAACGTAAAGTGTGTGTACTTGATCAGTTGAATTAACCATGCTTTACAATGTACATGTACATGTATGCTTGATTTGTGTTGATTGTCATTTTTTCTGCCTCACAACATATGACATAGGATATGTGGGGAGATCAAGCAACCATGCATTTGTACCATATAATGTTGAGAGGGGCTATGTTTCATTTAATTAATTTTTACCCCATTCCCATGGTAACAGACCAGAGCAGTATAAACCCAAGTCAGGAAGTTAGGCTATCGGGTTTCACATTATAAAAGGGGAATGGCAACAGATGGGAGCAATGTGCCTGTAGCCAGCTACTGGGGGGAAATAGAAAAACACACCATTTGTCTTTGACCCAGCCACACTTACATGCCTTGATCTACACCAGATTTTGTATTCTTTCTTCTCTCTCTCTATCCATTTTCATCTTTTTCAATTCAACCTGCATATGGATGTATTTTGGAGGGATATCATGATACATATTGCACATGAAATTCCCCCGTTTCGTTTGAAAATAGGGCAACTTTGGGCAGAACAGATTTAGCCATTTGTGTATGTTTGTTTTTTATCTAAGAAAAAAATCTTCAAAACTTTATCAAATTTCATCAGTGTTTGGGAAAGGGAAGAAAAGTTTCAAGATTTTGACTGGATAAGGGGAGATAATCGTGCCTGGCCAAGCTATCAAGCAGATGTAGGGGTAAATGTTAGCACATGGTTATGTTGTCGGCTGTCTCACTATCAGATGGTATAAAGTAAGGATTCAATAGATGCTATCTACAGCTCCAGCCTGCAGCTGTCAGAACACTTTAACATATGTCCTCTACTCTACAGAGACTGCATCTAGCCTTGGATAACTACATGTATTGAAGCCAGAGCATTGGCATGGGGATAAACTTTCCTAATCTTTAGCATTTGTTAGATTTTTATCACCAAGTTATCAGATTCTGACAAACAAACATACAAACGAACATGATGGTGTACATCATACCTCGATATCTGGAAATGATGTCCTGTCGGTTTGTCAGAAATATTTTTTTAGCATTTTTATTCAATTTATGCTAATTATTTTCTGTCTGTCGAAAATATTTAATTATATGTAATACACCTGTACATGTAGATTCACCTGTTTCTCCGAGGATTTGAGAATTTGAAATTCTCCTTTTCAGTTCTCCATTTCAAAAACTAAACATAAATTTAATACTGCTAAGGCCATGATGCGTTGGGCAAACCGGTTCTCGTCAGATCATCGAAGTTAAGCAACATTAGGCTTGCTCAATACTTCGATGGGTGACCGGGTGATGTACTGGCTGGGCTGATCAGTGTTCAGGGTAATAGGAACTGTGAGCACTCGTGTTCTAGCACATGTAGGCACCGTCGTGATACGACTGAAACAAGAGGCTGAAAATGACGTTAAACCCTACCACTCACTCAATCCACACTTGATATCTCCTTTCCCGTCAGCTGCCTGCAGTTCATTTTACCTACCCCCCGTTTTTTTTTTTTTTTTCTTCATTATTTTGATTTATTTTCACTGTTTGCATTTTTTCACATTTTCATATTTTGTTGCACTTTCAAAGTGCAATTTCTCTCTTTAAACCCTCCAACCACCTCAAAGAGACATCAAATCTGATGATGGGAATGGAAAAGTGGATGAAAATAATATGGTGTTATGGAAAATCCCATCAGGGATGGAACTCATTTATTTAAACATTGTCAAACATGGCTCCCAAATGATGTTGGTCCGAATTTATTTTGAATAATGAGTAATGAATAATCACTTTTGAAAAACAGGCTGACTGGAAACAAGAAATCAATTGTTATTAGCCTAATAAATTCTCCACGCTTACTTGAAAGAGAAACTTTACTTCTACAACCTCTACTATACTCAGGGGGCACAAAGGACAGTTCGGTAAATAAATTTTTCGCGGTATGCCTTAAAATTCAGAAGAAGCACCGAGAAATGCCTCTCACGGTGTGGTTACTTTAAAAGTCCTTTAATATCGAAGTTCGGCGAAAGCAGCAGTTCCTCTAGATTTTTCAACGAGATAACAATAGGCCCTACAAGTTCACCCGTATGTTTACCAAAAAAATATGATAGATAGTTTAGTTTATTAACCAACCAGGTGCCCACAAGAGGCATACAATCATAATGTCCCACCCATCCCAATGATTGGCCATGGGACTTCTGGGGATTGACCTGGGATGTCGTTGTGCACACCGCAGGTCATGGTAAGAATAAACCTCAGCTCCTCAGAGAGCTTGTCTTAAGAGATGACTAACTGAGGCACCCGTGGGGTTCCCGGGCGTGAAAAGGAATAGGACCCCACCCGTGTGTGAAAAGGAATAGGACCCAACGTCGTGATATGACTGAAATATAGTTGAAAGCGACGTTAAATCATATTCATTAATCATATTAACTTACGCACTTTACGAACCACGGTGGATAGGAGAATTAGTACAATACACAGTGGATGGGAAAATTGGTATAATACACCTTGGACAGGTGGATAGGAAAATTAGTAAACGTTACAGTGAATAGGATAATTGGCATTGGTAGTGTTGGAACGGAGGTCCATAGCCAGTTTGATATATTTTGCAATCCCAAGGCAAATTTTAGCTGACCCACTACTAAGCAAACATGCACAACAAAATTAATTAATTAAATTATGTGCAGACTGCGACGTTTACCAAATGTGCCAGAGCTTGTTGACAGGTCACTGATGCTGACTTGATGTCTGGGAATATGAAAAGGGAGATAACATCACATTACCTACAGTTGGTAATGCACGAGTTGTTGATTTACTTTCTTGAATCTTGCGTACTTGTTTCGTTTGGCTTCACAATTCGGGACGTGTTTCATGACCAAATATTCAGGTACAGGTAGTAGGATGTAAGTTTGTCTGATGTTCAGACTATCAGTGTAGGAGGATATATTTGGTGCTGATGTTTAGGCTAATCTACTGGGTTCGCATCGCTATATAGCTGAACACCACATTAAACCATAATTCTCTATCTAGTGGTTTCACTATAGTCTATGTAAAATTGTTAATTGAAAAACTGCCTGTATGTCTGGAGGATGGACTGTTATTGAGACTAGAGTCAACTAATATTCAAGGTGGTCTACAGTACTGCATGAAATTTGTCATTCACAAACTTTCACCTCATTCTGATCTTAGTAGGATGGTCTGATATTCAGATCAGATTACCCTTTTCTTCTAATTTTTCGAACAGCATTTTTAGACTTGGAAGCAGAAAAAACCATGGATAAGTTACTTATCCCAGGAACTGAAAAGTTAGCTGTAGACTGTTATCAGAACTTGTCTTCGCAGATTCCCGAAGTTTTTTTTTGCCATCTGAATAATTAGAAGAAATACAGTACCGGTACTGTGTTTCCAATTTGATGTTTTAGTTTTAGAAAAAATTTTGAATTTTTTATTTTATGCATATTTGGAAAAGAAGGACTTGCCGTCGTCTGAAAGTGGCAAAAAAAAGAGAAGAATTATTGCCCCTTTTTCAGGAGCAAGTTTCAGATACAGCAATGCCTTCAACATGGACCTGGGAAAATCAGTGTCATAAGTTTGTTTATAGACAGTGTCAGAAGCTGACATAGACATGACATATCACTGAACTGTTCTAGAGTGAAAGAAGTCTGAAGAAATCATGTAAAAAAAATCCTTTGAAATAACTTTTTCATCAATTTTCAGTCCATGCCTATACTTACAGCATGCATAAGGCAAAAGTTTATCATGGTTCGCTTTGCATTATTGGAAGGAAACATGGCAGTTTTTGCTGTTTTTAGATGACCGGCAAGGCGTGTATTGATGCTATTTAAACTGTCATACGAAAAATGTCCTTTGTGGCCCACTGCTGACTAGTGAATGTTGTATCGGGGCCTGTTCTCCAGTCTGAGAATGAGGGGGTGTGTTGTTCAAGGTTAACCAGTGGGAGAGAGAGAAAGTGAAGGATGAGTTGGCTGTGATAGAAGCCACATCACCAGGTATCAGTTACCCAGCCCGGCTTCCTTCCTTACCTCCTCACCAGCTAATTTGTTACTGGTGATCAACTCCTGACACACTCTCACAGACAACTGGCCAAATTTACATCTACCAAAATCTGAGCATGTCTGCTTACTTCAATTGGATTACATAGTTAGTCTGGACAGGGGAAATGTGTGTGGCTAGCATCAAGTCTACCTCCTGTCCTCCCTTTTTCTGTCTGTCTTCCCCCATGGATAGAAAGATTGAGTAAAGGAATGCAAGGACGGAAGAAAAGGAATTTTAATTGAATTTAATAAATACAGAATTTGTTTGAACCATGCCACATTCATTCTGATTCAGGTTCAGTAGTGAAATCTATTGAAGATTTTATTCATAAAAGAATGACAGAAGAAAAGAATTGGAAGAAAATGACAGGCATAGCGATTTTCCCTTCAATAGACTTTTTTTTATCAAAATTTAGGAAAATAAAAAATTGTCAGTTTTGTCTGAAATGCCCCAAAATGCCACATTCCTGGTAGGGGGTGGAAGATTTTAGACTTTTTGAAGTAGATTTCAGACTTTTTGAAGTAGATTTCAGACTTTTTGAAGTAGATTTCAGACTTTTTCAGTGGTAACAATTCCCATGCCTGAAATGAGAAATTTTAATTTGTCAACTTTCAAAAATCGACGAAGTTAAAATCAATTGAAATAGTCTAGTAAAGGAAGCGGAGAGGCCGATTGATCAGTTCAGTACTACTGGTGTAATATCTACCTGGTGTAGGTCTTGGAATGGGAAGAAAAAGAAAAACAATAAACAACAGATAAATTTAAAAAAAAAAAAAATAGTCTGTTAGATTTATCAACCTAAATTAAACCAATCATTAATTCATTAAGAACCATCTTAGTAAACTTTGCACCCTTAAAATCCTGAGACAATATATTGTAATCCTGGAGTCAAGATGTAGTGATTTTGTGCAGTGTATTGTGCTGTCTGGCTGACCAGTGTTGTCCAGCTGGTTACAGTTAATTTAATTTGCCCTCCTTGCTCTGCCCAGCTTCCTGGAGATGGGGGGGCCCAGATACAGGGGAGTGAAACCCCTGCATAGATTCCAGGGCTACCCAATCACAACCTGTCCCCCCTCATACCAGAATGGCCTGGTCCGAGTTGTGTGATGAGTTGTAGCTATGTATTGCTGGTGGTGGTTTTAATCTCTGACCATTTACATAAGATCCTTGGAGAAAAGTTCAGGGAACTTGTAACTTGTGTAGATAGTTCAAGTTAATCTGGTCTGGGATAGTTGTGGGATGAATGGGCATCTGTGGTCCCTATCATACAAGAGTAGGCTGATCTGATTCTCTGGGTGAACAGACAACACACTGTACCCCATCACAACTTAGGACTTCAGCCATCCGGTTTGCTGGTGAAACAAATACATTTTCAACACTAAAATCTTCGATTTTACCTGGAGAAAATAGCTTCCGATTTTGAAGTTACTGCCAAGATTTTGGAGAAGAGTGGCTGTACACAGTTGGGAATAATAAGTTGAAGCATATGTTCTGTGTTTTTTTTGTGGAATGGAATGGAGATATTTTACCCACACTGAGCTCCGTAAAATCACTGGATGTACCAAACAGGGATAACTAATAAGCGTTGATACCGAATTTCTTCCAGTCAGATTTCTGATTTGTGACACTTGGTTCACAGGAGTTTCTGGTTGTAGTTTTATTGAAGGAGATTTACCGAGTGTACACAGAAGGCTGTTTGCCTGCAGAAGGCCATAGTTTGCTTGTGATATGGTGATTTTGTGATTAAGAGGTTTTTCGCTAATCCGTCAAGGATTATGTTCATTGGACTATAGTGTCCATTGGTTCTTCCTTGGTGTGTGTGTCTGTCAGCTCGTCACTCTGGATTACTGGAAGAAAGCGGCGACGGGTGGCAGCCCCGACAAGCCCTCATCTAGGATGTACTGCACCTACCCTTTCTACCGACCTTTCATGTATTTACCCACAAAACTGGGAAATGTAAGTCCAATATGGTAAATCGCTCTAAAAAGTCGATCACAGGAAGTGATTTTCCGAGGGCAGAGCAAATGCAAGACAAAACATTTGGTTATAGAATTTACCATTTTGCCGAGAATTTGTCAGACACCTGAGAAATTAAAAAAAAAAAATCCTAATATTCATGTACATAATTTAGTTTTAGTAACCCCATAAATTTATGTAGCATTTTTTTTTTTTTTTAAAAGCTGCAGAAAACTCTTTTAATCTTATTGAATTTTGATCTCGTGAAACTTTTGATCTTATGAAAATTTTGGCCTTAATCAGTGGAAACTTATTATGTAGATGTCGATGTGAAAAAGAGACTTGTTGAACTTTTGTCTCATCCTCTAGCATAGAGCTTTGTCTAAATGTCATGCATCTGGGAGTTTTGGTGAAATGATTTCTGAATTAACCAGTAATCAGTCAAAATTATGCCAGTTTGCTAAAAAAGGGCAAAAGAAGGAGTGAATTTTAAAGATTTCACTAGATTTGGGGTTAAAGGGTACCCATAATGTATAAGTTTTGCTAAGAGTGTAATTTGAATCTAACATTGTTTTGTAAACAGAATAATGTAAAAATTGAACCTGGAATTTCACATTTTTCAGCATCCTCTCGAGCCAGTGTATCAATAGATAGCTAGTTACGATCGATACACTGGCTTGGTTAGGTACCGATAGCAGTTCTGGATATAAATAACTTGAAGTTTTCACTAAACCGAACCAATCAGTAAGCGCACTGAAGCATCTCCTCGGGCCAATACGCAGCAAGGTTTGAGTTATGACTGGTTTGATTTCGTCGCCGGCCAGACTGCCTTTGTGGTAGGCTGAAATCGACATCAGGTGTCAAAGCGAAAACCGCAGGCTTCAGATACAGACGCGCTAATTCAAAACAACCGCTTGAGATGAAATGTACGACATTGTGTAATAGACGCAACGACTCGATAACTCCTCCGAATCACTAAAAAGGTCCAGGTAAACCCTCTGCGAGGATTTAGGGATTACCTGGACTTGTGCAGATGATTTTTCAGGGGAGGGGGGCATAGTGTGTCAGTCAGAGATCCATCCAGTTTGAATTCGGTGGGCTAAAAGTAGTTTTAACATGGGAAAGATAGGGAAAACACCTTTTTTGACATTTGGCCAGGGGGAGGAGGAAGATTAGCGATATACTCCAATCTCTCTCCAGGGCAAAGTTACAAGTTGAGAGGTCTGAGATAGACCTAGTGCAATGGTGGTCCTTGTCAGACTGGGTGTCTGCTGTGTTATTATATGGACACAGACCAGTGGTCCTCAAACCAACCGATAGATCTGAAATTGAACCAGTCTATAAATGTGAGCCCCTGTCCCAGACCTGCTCTCTCCTAGTTCACCACGCTGTCTGACCGCAGCCTCATTTTGGTATTAACCAGACCCCAGCCCCTCAATATCACATCTAATAGTAGATAGGAGTTGAGAGATCTCACAAAATCCTGAATGACATGTTGGAAATTTATGGAAGATGCCAGCCTTGTGCTTTCTCAGCTGTATCTAGACTTAAACTATATTGGATCAGTGGTTTTGGTGTTGGTTGGGTTGGAAACACCATCAAGTAAGTCGATTTTAGACTTAAAAGCAGAAAAAAAAAACATTTTTATGTCAACTGAGGCTGAATACTGTGGCTTGGATATGCTATTTATCTCAGGAACTGAAAAGATAGCTGTTGAAATTTGTAGAATGTTAGCAGAATTTCTCTTCGAGTTTTGCCATCTGAATAATTAGAAGAAATAGGGTATTGAGAATTTTGAGGTGAGTAAAAATTGTGGTGATGCTCCTTCTTCAGGATAATGGAGTACAATACACAGCGGATAGGAGAATTAGTACAGTACACAGAGGATAAAATAATTAATAAAATACACATTGGATAGGAGAATCAGTACAGTGCACAGTGGATAGGAGAATTAGTACAATACACATAGGATAAAATAATTAATAAAATACACATTGGATACACGAATCAGTACAATACACAGTGGATAGGAAAATTAGTACAATACACAGAGGATAAAATAATTCATAAAATACATATTTGATAGGAGAATCAGTACAGTACACAGTGGATAGGAGAATTAGTACAATACACATATGATAAAATACACATTGGATAGGAGAAATAATGAAATACACAATGGATAGAAGAAACAATGAAATACACAGTGGATAGGAGAATTAGTGCAACACACAGTGGATAGGAGAATTAGTACAATACACAGTGGATAGAATAATAAATAGAATACACATTGGATAGGAGAATTCATCAAATACACAGTGGATAGGAGAATTAGTACAATACACAGTGAATGGGAAAATTGGTATAATACACCGTGGAGAAGGAAATTATTAAAATTTACAGTGGATAGGATAATTGGTACAATTTACAGTGGATAGGAGAATTTGTAACATTTACAATGTATATCAGAATTAATAAAATTCACAGTGGATAGCAGAATTATTAAAATTCAGTGGATAGCAGAATTATTGAAATTTACAGTGGATAGGAGAATTGGCAAAATTTACAGTGGATAGGAGAATTAGTAAAATTTACAGCGGATAGGCGAATAATCAAATGGGTATCATCAAATGCAGTCAATAGAAAAATTAATAAAATTCACAGTGGATGGGAGATTTAGTAAAATTTACAGTGGATAAGAGAATTAGTAAAATAAACAGTGGATAATAACAGGACAGAACAAGGTTGCAGCACTGTCAAAACTTGTCTTTTTGTCCGTCACACTCCTCACTGACCGATACAATAAGAAGACAGACCGGTACTAAAATAATGAAGAGGACAAATTTTAAGTATTTGGGGAGTTTGGATATTCGAAATACGGTTGGTGTTGAGAATGGGGAACAAAACAGCCTCACACAGCTGAACCGGCATGGGTTAGAGCCCCGCTGCTGCATGTGTGAGAGTTTGCCAGTTCCTTATCAATGGGCAGTGGTTCAGACCGGGTACTCCGGCTTCCAAGCAATCTGGTTATCACCATATGAGTGAAATAACCTTGAGTGTGACCGTGACATTAAACCAAATCCCCCCTCCCCCCTCCCCTCAGCAAATATCCAATCCCCTGGATATAGCATGGCAGGTACATGTAGCTGGTTTAAGCCTGAATGGAGGAAACCCTGTTTGAACAAGGAGTTAACAGACTTCCTCATATCTTGTTAGGCTGTTTTATAGTTGAGCATTTGGGAGGAACTGTTCTCAGTGAAAAATTAGTTTTTGTTCAAGAGCTCTTGATGCGTACCTTGGAATAAACGTGTTTTCAATCAGGCCGGTTGAAGGAAGGTGTTAGAACTGTCAATCAAACATATACCAGTGAGAAGATCAAAGGTACTGAAGGAGCACCTTGTAGCAAGTTTGTTGAGCTCCTACACGTATTAAGTACAATAAGCTCGTCATAGATATGGCAAGTTTCACTGTGTAAAAGAGTTATTTCCAAAATTCATTTTTAAGGCCAGAAACTTGTTTCCGAAATTTCAATTTCCAAAATTCATTTTCAATGTCAGAAACTTGGCAGGATTTTACTTTCTCATGAAAACCAGAATCTAAATATTTCTACATGAAATAAAATCCAAATAATTCTGCCTTTTTTCAGATTAAGAAAGTAGGATCACATCACTTGTCGGCTTCATACCTTATTTCTTCTAATTTTTCAAACCGCATTTTTAGACTTAAAAGCAGAATAAAACCTTCTCTATGTCAACTTGGGCTATATATTGTGGTATGGATATGTTATTTATCCCAAGAATTGAAACTCTAGCTTGTGAAATTTTTAGAATGTCAGCAGAATTTCTCTCCATAGATGCCTGAAGTTAAGTGTAGCTGTCTGAATAATTAGAAGAAATAGGGGCCCATGTTGTCGTATGTGTTATTGGTCCATGTTGTCGTATGTGTTATTGGCCCATGTTGTCGATACCATGGCATAAGGGCCTTCTGGGGGAGCCAAGGTTGTGGTCTGGTATTATCATTTTCAAACCAAGACTTGTGGAAACCAATCACAGTTGTAATGAAGGTCTTCACATTGGCTGTGGGTGTTAATGGGTTTCCCATATGATGTACAACTTATCCACAGACTAAATTAACATCCAGTCCTACATTGCACATGGACCTTGGAATGTCGATCAGAATATCACATAAAATATTGAAGATGTACATGTAACTAAAAAGAGCTTCCATTTATTTACCAATGCAGGCTTGTTTTGGTAGCTAAAGTTTGAATTTCCCTTGTGGGAACTACAATACACAATGTCCAGTAAATAGAGAGGCATATATTACCCATTAACCCCAAATTCTGACAGATTGAATCTGAGAGGAAATGCAGTCCATAATGATCAGGGAAACATCCTGTCATGTGACTTTGTGTTAGAGGCTAATTGGCTATCTTATGGTGTTGGTTTAGAGTGAATTCCTGCAGGCAGATAAATTTACAAGATATTTTGCTGGTTGAACACCTACAATAAATTCTTGACATTTTTCTTTGATTTTAATTTGTAATGAAGAGTCGAGCTTGACAAGCTTTTCTTCGCAGTCAAGGGGAATTCAAATGGATTTTCAAAAATCAACTCTACAGGAATTGAAAACTTCTCATTTCGATACAGATTGCTAAGATTTTACAGAAATCTGTTAGATTCGTATGGATCTATTCGCGGGAGTACTACTTGTAGCTCTACTTGAGCAATCTCCACAGGCCTGATCGATTTTGGGACTGTTTTGAGACGTGTTTCACATGTGTCATGAGTTCCGCGCCCAAACAGAAATTTTTACTTTTGTCTTTATCAAATTCCCTCTCTGAACATGCTGAAACCAATAGTAATGCAAGTAATGTTGCTAAATATCAAGTTGTCAATCTGTATTTAGACCATTTAATATACTTCTGGAGCTTCCATAGGCTGGCCTATTTAACTATAACTTGCACATGTGGGTGCCCAAAATACTAGTGTAGATCTGGCCCTGCCTTGACTAACCTGGGGGTCCCTTGTCAAGCAGGGATCACCAGAATGGCCTGTCAGGCCCATCTGTGTAATGTCCTCGGTGGTTTTAACCTCTGGACACATAAAAATGCTTCCCAAACTCAGTTCTTGTATCGGGTTACTTTCTGAAGTAAATTCATGGGAAATTGTACATTGGAAGCCATTGCCTCCAGTGACTTTGCAACTTCTCCAAGAGATGATGGCTGCATATATTAACATGGTTTGGAAAGGTGTGTTGGGTTGAAGGGGGAAGGGGCGAAGTTTTCTAGAATGAAAGGTCGTTTTTGCTCAATAAAGTCAAGGATATATTGCACAAAGAGGCATCTGCCATAGACAATCACGGACATATCTATCCACATCAGATGATATTAATAAACAAAAAAAATTTACATTTAATTTGCATAATAATCAACAACATAGGTGTTCCCTAGTCAAAATTAACCTATTTCTTCTAATTTTTCGAACAGCATTTTTAGACTTAGAAGCAGAAAAAAAATCTTAATATCAACTGAGGCTAAATATTGTGGCATGGATATGTTATTTGTCCCAAGAACTGTAAAGATAGCTATTGAAATCTGTAAAAATGTTAGCAGAATTTCTCTTCGCAGATGCCTGAAGTTAAGTTTTGCCGTTTGAATAATTAGAAGAAATGGGTAGTCTATATGCATAATTTCACTGTTACATCAATCATGTACATGTCTCCTGAATATTTGGAGTGCGATGATGGAGAAATGAACAGTTATTTTGCAACGTTTTTTACCTCCTTCTTAGAGAGGTAGTTTTCACGAACTTGGTCAGGGTGCAAAATTGCCCTTTGCCCGGTTGCCCGGGGCAACCTAAATTTCGTTTGGGCAACCAAATTCTGTCCAAATTGCAATGCATTTGGATGTGTTGGTTGCCCGTGCTTGGCGAAGGGCAACTAGAATTTGTTTGTCTATTTCATACCCTGTTGGTATTGTATTCCTGCCATTATCATGTCCATTTTCCTCACAGAATATTGGAACTTGGAAGGTGTATTGTTACCTGTGTATTATTACAAGGATAATCCTACCTGTGTATATTATTGCAAGGATAATCCTACCTGTGTATTATTGCAAGGATAATCCTACCTGTGTATTATTGCAAGGATAATCCTACCTGTGTATTATTGCAAGGATAATCCTACCTGTGTATTATTGCAAGGATAATCCTACCTGTGTATATTATTGCAAGGATATTCTGACCTGTGTATTATTGCAAGGATAATCCTACCTGTGTATTATTGCAAGGATAATCCTACCTGTGTATTATTGCAAGGATAATCCTACCTGTGTATTATTGCAAGGATAATCCTACCTGTGTATATTATTGCAAGGATAATCCGACCTGTGTATTATTGCAAGGTTATTCTGACCTATGTATTATTGCAAGGATAATCCTACATGTGTATTATTGCAAAGATAATCCTACCTGTGTGTTGTTGCAAGGACAATCCTACATGTGTGTTATTGCAAGAAAACTCCTACATGTGTATTATTGCAAGGATAATCCGACCTGTGTATTATTGCCAGGATAATCCAATCTGTGTATTATTGCCAGGATTATCCTACATGAGTATTATTGCAAGGATAATTCAATCTGTGCATTATTGTAAGAATATTCCGACCTGTTTATTATTGTCAGTATAAGCTGACCTGTGTATTGCATTTGTAGTATTGCAAGGATATTGCGACCTGTGTATTATACAAGGATATTGCGACCTGTGTATTATACAAGGATATTCCAACCTGTGTATTATACAAGGATATTCTGACCTGTGTATTATACAAGGATATTCTGACCTGTGTATTATACAAGGAGATTCTGACCTGTGTATTATTGCAAGGATTCTGACCTGGGTATTATACAAGGATATGGCGGCGTGTATTATACAAGGATATTGCGACCTGTGTATTATACAAGGATATTGCGACCTGTGTATTATACAAGAATATTCTGACCTGTGTATTATACTAGGATAAGCTGACCTGTGTATTATATAAGGATATTGCGACCTGTGTATTATACAAGGATATCGCGACCTGTGTATTGTACAAGGATATTGCGACCTGTGTATTGTACAAGGATATTGCGACCTGTGTATTACACAAGGATATTCTGACCTGTTTATTATTGCCAGGATAAGCTGACCTGTGTATTATTGCCTGTGAGGTAGTGCAAGGATAATCCTACCTGTGTATCATTGCAAGGATAATCCTACCTGTGTATCATTGCAAGGATAATCCTACCTGTGTATTATTGTAAACCCCAAGTCTTATAAACCTGGTCCAAAATGGTTGAAAGGCTACTGTTCTTGTGGATGTCTGTGACATGTGTCCATCCTCCATGTCATCATAATTTCACTTGAAGGATTATTGCCAGGCTTTTCAAATTTACACTACATATGCAGCTGGTGACATCATAGCATATTCCGACCTGTGCATGGGAGTTATTGGCAGAACTGGGTTGTGGACAAGCAAAATCTTGCAAAATGTGAATTTTAGACCAGCATATTTTATTTACATTGTGTATAAACCTTGACCTAATTCTGGAGATTTTATTTAAATGTTTTTGTTCTGTTCTTTGCACAGGTATATTCGCAGAGTCAAGATGACTACGGCCAAGACTCCCCACGATATACCTCTCCTAAACCTAATCTCTATGGCGAACCCTACCAGTATATGGGTGAGTAATAATAATTATAATAAACTGTAGTTAGCGAGGGTAAAACTGATCTTTCCCAGGGCTCCCCTGAATTTGCATGTAGTCTGTTAGCCTGAAAATATAAGCAGGCCATTTTTCTCAGACACCCTCATATAAAGAAATAGACTGGCCGGTTCAAGTCGGTCTAAGTAGTTGAATAGGGGGGTTATTGAAACCGGTGTAAAAATGAATCGCAGGAATCAAGAGATTTCTCTATATGAGAACAATACCTTTGAATTCAGGTGAATTCCCCAAGAGCAGATTTGTGATTTGTTAGGGACTTTCACTCTAGATGCGGCAAGCATCAAACACAATTGCACTATCACAAAATGGAGGAGGTAGAGGAAGTACTACTTCTGCTTCTTCTCATCAACAGATGAACATAGCAGGGCTGTGATTGGTCAGTGTCACCTCGGCAGCCGAGGTGAGAGGCATGATTGAAAGTGAGAATTGGACCGTGCATATGGTGTGCAAGCTAAATTCACCAACCGTTGCTCCTTTTCGCAGGTGATTTTTTTGGGTCCCCCGTTTCACCGTGTCTGGCGTGAAACTGCAAAAATTGCAAGGCCTTGAAGGATGGTTGACTGGAAGGACAACAGATCCCATGAAATTTTTACAAAAATATAATACAGATCTAAATTACTCTTGGAGGAAGGCATTACTTATTCACATTAAAGATCTTTTCTGCACAGAATACGTAATATTTATGGACTATTCCAGGGAAAAGAGAAATAGAAGGGGATGTCCTGGTAATTTTGTCAATCTGTTATCCACCATCCCCAGTCCTGTCATTCTGGAAATCGGTTTAAGCAAAAATTGTATGGCGAAAACATAATTCTCATTATTACCATTTTAAAAATTACTGAGGTGAGCTGCTCTTGTCACAGAATTTACCATGGCAATTGCTGATTGCAGGGTTCATACACCTCCTGGAAATTCCTGGAGTTTGAATTTTTATCCTGGAAAGTGTTTAAAAGTTATGTTTATGTCCTGGAAACTCCTTGAAAATCACCTTTTTAGTTCCAACGATTACCTATGTCTCACTCTTATTGACAGCAACTCAAAAATCGTGTAAATTAGTGCTGGAAAAACTCCTGGAAAATGACCTATATTTGCTTAAAAAACTCCTGGAAAATGACCTGTATTTGCTTAAAAAACTCCTGGAACACTCATCGAATGTTTTGAATTCTGTGATGGCCAAGATGATGAATTGACAGGACTTCATCCCCAACATTCCTTCTTGATATTTTAATAAGTTTCTCTTGTTCATGCATTTGTATTACAAAAAGCCTCTTGTCTACTCTCCAGACACCCTGCTCTACCCAGACAGATTATTGTTCTCCTGCTATGTACATAAAAGAGGGCCCAAATTTCTGGATCAATCCATCTAACAAAATTGATCACACAATTTTGGAGAAGTAAATCAGGGTTTTCATTAAAAGTCAAACAGTTGGTGGCAGAGATCAGATGTTTGTGAAGTGGGCACACCGGCTCTCGTCAGATCTCTTAAAAGCAACATTGGTCTTGGTCAATACTTGGATGGGTGACTGGGTGCTCTACTGACTGGGCTGATCAGTGTTCAGGATAATAGGAACTATAGACACTCCCGTGTTCTGGCACATGTAGGCACCGTCGTGATATGACTGAAAAATGTTGAAAACAACGTTAAATCCTACTCGCCCACTCACTTGTGAAGTTGTCAACAGCCAGCCACTTCCAACATGCATATTTTAACATAAAATGTAATATTATAGCCACTTACAGACTCGCACAATGACGGCCACTGTGAAAAAGTCTCTCGGTCTTCACGAGTGTCTCTCTATCACCCTTTCTACTTTTTCTTCAGCAGAGCTTTCAATCACTGGTAATTGAAAATGCAATGGGAGAGAGAAGGATCCCTTTCACTTTTCTCCTGCAAAACAAAATCCAGGAAAGTGATCAATAGTGTTCATAGATTTTACAAACAAGCAATCAGAGACCCGCCCATCTCTCCCACTCCACTTGCGTCTGTTCCTCTCTCTTCATTCCCCCAGGTCCTATCCTCCCCAAGAAGATAAAGCTGCACATCCCCCCTCCGCAAATTCGCCCGTCTCCCACCATCGCCCAGCCATCTCGCCCCCTCCCCACCCAGCCGGTTTTCCACCATTGCCCAGCCACCCCGCTCTTCCCCCCCCCCCGCGCCCATCTTTCACCTTGCCCAGGCACACCTCACAGCCAGAGAACCTGCATGGATGGACAGCCAGAGTCATGGATGGATGGACAGAAAGCCTGTTGATAGCAGAGCTATACTGAAAACCCTTACATGTATGGAGAAATAGTTGAGAAGATGGAGAGGATGATGTGTACGGTAATTCCCCTAATAATTCGATCACCGGAAGTGCACCAAAAATGGCTTTTATCTGGAAATATTCTTGATGGCACCAGCTACAAAGTGCCCCATTTTGTCATTCATTATATGACTTTTCTTCAATTTGAATGAAGGATGGGAATGTTACTTTTTCTCCGTGTTTGAATAACAGAGTTGAAAAGTGAACTTCCTGTGATTGAATTATTAGGGGAATTACCGTACACCATTTCTCCCTCCTCGTATTCAATCACCCCAATATATTGTGAGAGAAAACACATTTCTGTAATTAGATAATTAGACAGATTACTGGTATCAAGGATCATTAATGTTAAGCTGTTCATCTGGTATTAAGTCTTGGTCTCCACCAGAATCTTTTAAATCAAATTATTAGTCCACCAGGACATTAGACCTTCAACTCAGACTGGATCTTTGAAGGGCTCCGAAACCAATTCCATATGGTAGCAATTAACTCCGGGAATGGGAAACTTTCTGATGCAGTGTTTTGGCTTGGATAAGCTCTGATAGCATCAGTACCCAGCTTGTAGTCATTTGATTAACACCTCTGATAGGGAGATCACTGTCAAGATTGCTCAGTTGAGTTACCTCCCCTTTGGTCAGTACAAACCCAGTAAGAGGTTTGTTTTGGGCCAACAGCCAATGTGAAATTAGACAGGAACTTTTCCTGTTCTGTAACATTTTCAATTTTCTTTGAGTAAAAGAGGAAGAAATTGAAAAGGAAATTATGAATGTAAATTACGTGTGCTTTTCAAGTATGTTTTGGGGCTATTGTAAGGCTCTTTTTGACAATATATTGCAACTATACCACCCCCCCCGCCTCCATAAACCATCCCTTTCCTGCATCATTCATGGAATATATGTAGTATAATACAGTTCTCTCATTTTCACAAAGTCCAACAGACCTGTACAATTTGCATACATCTAATTACAGTTTCTCTGTGTTGAGGAGAGCGATCACTCTCCCAACTTTTCCCCCCGAGAACTTTGGATCACTCTCCTAGAAACTGGAAATGCCAGGGAGAGTGCTGTTAAGGGATCACTCCCGCATTACGTTATCGTTAATCGCGCAAAATAAAATCTAAGAGATTGATCGAAAGCTCTCACAGAGTTTATGACCACATGAGCATGAGAGCTATGGGGTACATGTATAGGGCCCTGTGAAGCTCACGGGGATTGACTTGGGGTGTCATTGTGCACACTCCAGGTCATGGTAAGAATAGGCTCCTCGGAGAGCTTGTCGTAAGAGGCGACTAACTGGGGCACCCCTGAGAATCCTGGGTATGAAAAGGAATAGGACCCCACCTGCGGGGTCTTGGGTGTTAAAAGGAATAAGACCTTACCCGTGTGGTTTCCGGATGTGAAAGGGAATGGGAACCAATGTCGCGATAGGACTGAAATAGTGTTGAAAATGACGTTAAATCATATTCACTCACTCACTATGGGGTATAGGAACACCAAATGTACATGTACATGTATTCGTCCTGAGCAGTACAACAACATCAGGGATCAAAATAATTAGAATTTGCTCTTCCGGCAACTAGTTCGTACAAACTTGCTCGTCCTCAGCAGCATTAACTCGTCCCTTCCAATGTGTGATCAAGACTGTCAGAAGTAGGATAATGTGACCTGTGAGAAAGACTTTCAGAAGTAGGATAATGTGACCTCTGAGAAAGACTGTCAGAAGTAGGATAATGTGACCTCTGAGATAGACTGTCAGAAGTAGGATAATGTGACCTCTGAGATAGACTTTCAGAAGTAGGATAATGTGACCTCTGAGATAGACTGTCAGAAGTGGGATAATGTGACCTGAGATAGACTGTCAGAAGTAGGATAATGTGACCTCTGAGAAAGAGACTGTCAGAAGTAGGATAATGCGACCTCTGAGATAGAGACTGTCAGAAGTAGGAAGCTGGCTGCACTTACAAGCTGGGAGAGGTCTGCATCAAACATCTGATGATAGTTGCGTGGATAAAGTCTCAGCATGGAAGTTCTATGATTTGCCAATGTGGCTGCCATCAGTGCTTGTGTGTTTCTGAAGTCTCCTGAGTGAATGTGGATCATATTAGAGGACTGGAAGGTTGGCTATGTAAACACTTTGGTGTACCCTTACATCAGGACCTCCACAGTCATCTGTCAGCTCATCATATCTCAAAGTATAAATCTAGAACCTAGGAGATGACTGTGGTCTGCTACAATAACCCCCAAATAATTCTAGGCATCATTCGTACAATTTTTCGTATTTTTTTCCCCCCCATATAACGTGTTACCGCAGACCATTAGCATTTCACTCTTCAAAGAGCTCAGAAATGAATACTTTTTAACAAAGTCCATGAAATTGAAATTACAGACTCCTTTTCTTGCAAACTTGTGCAATTCTGAATCATTGTTGGATTAGTTGGAAATAATTTCACGAAAATATCCAGATTCGTGAGATTTGGATAGAGCTGCAGTAGGGCGTGAGACAGATGCCAGATGTGCGAGTCTCACGAAGAATGCATTTGAGTTAATAGATCTACAACCACGACATTCCCCAATATTCTCTTGCCGTCGGATCTGATTCTGTGAATTTCATGGGAATCCTGACGATTCCAGAGAGCAAACCTGCCTTTTGTTTTTCTATTCGATCCAATCTACGATTTACTGCTCATACATGTATCTATACACCAGGTGCCTTACTCTGGGGTTTACTGGTTCGAATCTCGCCTGGGAGTCGACCAATTTTCAGCACAAAAATCTGTGCTACACAAAGATAGTGTAATCCGAAAACGACGAAAAATATTGTTATATGCACACTTTCTAAATGTATCTTTACAGCAAGACCTCTAATTGGACGTTCATAAAGTAAGACCGCAGTTCGCAGTTCGTTACCCGTGGGGACCAGTCATTCAGCAACTCATACATGTAGCAACGCCCCTAGCGTCAGATTTGGGATATGAATATACAAATATATAGAACATGACATTCTCTCTTGCTGTGCAGAGTTTGGAGTTCAAAGTACTCATAATAAAAAAGTTAAAGATTTCCATATCTGAAGAAATAATTGGTGGTCCCCTCGAATAACAAACTGCGAACCGCGGTTTAACTTTATGAAGGTCTAGTTAGTTATTCCATCACAGGATGTGAAATATCCGATCGCTAGAGCAAGGATGGTCAAATGCATCAGAACAGGAAGTCAACGAAATGGTTCAAAATCCATCTTCATTTTAGCAAGCAAATTTCTACATTCCCACTTCGAACTTCCCTTGATATATCTGGTCCCCTTCAATGTTCCAAGAACTTATAAATAGACACGAGACGTCACTGACCTCGAAAACATTTGAAATTCGAACTGGGTCACACAAGAGCGTTATTGATTGGCTGACCTATATAGTGGGCTAATACAAACACCATATTATGAGGAAGGACGCTGCAAATAGAGGATGAAGTCACTCTACTCGCAATCGACGTGTATGTTATGATTGGTTCGTCTCTCATTCGTAGGTGAAATCAACACCTCGGATTTTGAACACTGAAGGGGGTCCGATCAATCAAGCCAGATCCGAAGTGGGAACGTAAAAATTGGCTGGATAAAATGAAGACGTTCAAAATCATGCAGATAATCCATTGTTTCTTCGTTATTTCATTGATTTTACAGA
The DNA here is from genome assembly GCA_036873755.1 of Hanleya hanleyi. Taxonomy (NCBI): domain Eukaryota; kingdom Metazoa; phylum Mollusca; class Polyplacophora; order Lepidopleurida; family Hanleyidae; genus Hanleya; species Hanleya hanleyi. Next base: position 45,065 of record JAVTVY010012930.1, read on the forward strand.
GAGTCAAATGTTTAAGTTTGTCCGCGAAATTGGTGGTCATAGATCGCATTTACATGTATTAGAGATGTTGGTCAGCAGGAACAATGTAATACTTAAATCGTTATTGTATATGCTGGTCTTGTGTGTTTTTTCAGAAGGACCACCCCACAACTCCACAGATCCCTGGTCGACAAACGGTTTATCGTCGTCGACGTCGTCGTATCCCCCCTCCATGTTACACAATAGTTCACATTACTCCCAGGCCTCATCATACAACCCCATGCATCATCCACATGATATGGTAAGTTTATTGGCCATCCACATGACGATCCATAGATCGAGTCGTAATTAGCTATCCTTGTGATATGGAAGAGAGGTCTCGCCATGAAAAATAATATCCTTGGTAGCAGTTTGCTACTCGAATGCCTCCTGGAAATTTATGGAATTTGAATTCCATCCTTAAAACTACTTAAAAGTTAGCTCTGTCTTGGAAAATCAGTTATTTGCGCTGAAAACTTACCTCACTTCCACTCTATGCATTTGTGGTTCTACATGAAATCACTTAGTAAAAATTCAAAATAACACAGTTCTCTCCCCTGCTAGTCACGCGCATGCTCACACCCATACTTTCTTCTTGTTTTACTACTAGTGGATCAAGGAGGCCATTTTGTTCAGCTTCGTGAAAATCGATTAATTTCTAGTGAAATCACTACAATTTTCTATTTTGTGGTTTGAACAAATGCCATATCTCCTTCCTGTCAAATGGAAAATGACATTTATTAACCTGAAAAACTCGGAAATTTCCATTGAATGGCTGTCTTATGAACCCAGGGATGGCTATATGTTTTAGGTCATTCTCCCCTTGTCCGAGTGGTGATCCCCTAATCTCTCGACTTAACATTCTGTGACCTACTGCATAAATACATGCATTTGAGAACACCAAAATAAATGTACTCAATTATTTTTTATCCACAGTTCTTTTTCTGGAGTGCTTAATAATCTGAAAAGTCGGTGAATTTTATTTTACCAATTTGTAGACCTTGAAAGTAATTCAAATTCCAGATTTTGTCTGTCGGTTCGGGAAAGTTCTGAACTTCATAAAAAAATTCCCTTATTATATTATTTGGTTAAGTTATTGTATGCCATTTGTGAGCATTCAAGTATTGAGAATGCAAGAAATTTCTGCATAATGTAATGGTTGAAAGAAGTTCGAAAGGCCTGAGGAAAAAGTTTGCTTTGAGCTAAAAAGTCATGGGAAAATTATTTTTCAAGAAGGCTGAAAACCCTGTGAAAAGATTTTCCTCCAATCCATGTATGTTTTGTGAACGATAGCTTTTACCTTTTCTATTTTTTCTTTTCAGGGCTACCCCACACTCTCCCCCAACCAACATAATGCAATGATGTCATCAGGGCTTCCTCCAATGTCTAGCTTCCGTGCTGACGGTCAGATGCCGCCGTCCTCATCATACGCCAACACGTCACCAACGGTGAACGGAGGCGACATAATCAGTAACCGGGGCAACCAGGGCAGCTCACAAACTGGTGACGCTTTAGGCAAAGCACTCGCCTCAGTAAGTCTATAGTCTAGACAAGCAATCGCCTCAGTAAGCCTATAATCTAGACAAGCACTCGCCTCATGATAATATATGTGAAAAAAAAACGGACACCGAACGCTTTAACCCTTGTATAAGTATATGAACCCTGAATATTTCGTAAAGAGTCCTGGAAAAATCTTTGAATTTCATTGTCCTCTCCCCCCAAAATATCTGCCAGAAATAATTACTTGCCTTATCAAGCTCGTGATTGTAGGTCATTATGTGATTATGTGATCAGCACTTCCCACATGATGTCAAAACCGATAATAATGGGACAGTCGCGAGTTTTAACGAATGATCATACAGGGGCGATAAATCTTTTATAACTGACTGCTGGTTCCTTTTTCATTTGTCATAACCCAACTACATTCGGAAACCCTCGCAACGACGAATGTATTTCGATGAATACGGTTCAGAGTTGTTCCTCCTCACTAAATTATCTCGGGCGGAGAAGGAAGCCGAACCTTATTATGTTAATAGCACTGTCCAACAGCTTGAGACACTCCGCGGAAGAAAAGAAAATCGAGATGATAGCAGTTGATAAAAGAATTGATGAGCTGCTAAAGCTAATGAAAGACTCGTAGATAATGACTTAAATTTCTTTCTAACAAACTGAGGGCTGTTCCATTTGAAAATATGTACCCCCCACGGAAGGGGGAAAAAAAAATAATATATTGGTGGGTGGGGTTGTCCAGAATAGAAATCTCTTGGTGGTCCCTCCAGGTAATAAATTGCTTCTCTTGGTGATTGTTTAAGCCTGTAAAAATATTGCTTCTATGGGTGGGCCCTCTACCAATATGCACTTTGTTATTTGGAAAGGGATTCCTTTTTAAGGGGAGACGCGCGTTGACATATCGGGGCTGAACAATAAAAAAATTGAAAATGAGATTTTGTATTTTTTACGTCCATAATGTGCCCAATTTTCACATAAATAAATTTATTGGCTGACAAAATCATTGAAAATAGTTTAATTAATACCTAATTACTCGTGTTGTTAAACGGTCTCTGTCATTATTCGCCTAAAACCGCTGAAAACGGCAATTTTTAGTCGTTGACAACAACCATTTCCAGGTCTAGATCGTTGGCGTTGTTGTTGTTGCCGCATATCGTTGGAAAGCTGAAGTTACAAGCTTGAATTTGGGTTAGATCGGCAATCTTCGCCTCAATCCGGTGTATTCCCGAGAGAAAATATAGTCGAACTCTTACGGAAACATTCATATATGGCAGAAGCTCATTATCATACGTCTCGGGGTCTCGAAAACATCCTTTTATGGCGAAAGCTCATTACCATATCACTTCCGTGGATAGCGGAGCGTCCCGAGTGACGTCAATGGATGGCTGTGGGCATGCGCGGTCGGTCACTTCCTTAGCAACGGCTCAGAAGGAAATGGCGGCTGTTTCATCGCTTCAACTGTTTGAAGCGTGAAAAAACAATAAATCATGCCTATGCACAATTTTTGTATCGTTTGAACGTGCCAAGTTGTCAAGGAAATAGTAGAAACGACTCGTGGCTGTAGAAACCGAATAAAACTACAGTTTTTACGCTCCAGAGCGCCACTTCGATGGTGTACAGCCAAGCATTTGCCATTTTCTCTGAAATCAGTTTTCCGGCCGATATCGTTCCTTAGAAAAAATTGTTTTCCCTTCCAAATGAAAAATGTGGGTGCTATGATGAAAAAAAAAATGCTTCTCTCCCAGGTTGTACTGGACATTTATTTGCTGTGCTTGGTGGAGGCAAGGAGAATTAATTTGCATATATTGGTTGTTGGGGTGTACAAAGTTTCCCTTCCGTGGGGGGTACATCTTTTTAAATGGAACAGCCCTGAATATATTCCTCCATCTAGTCAGATTTGTAATGGAACGTGCTAGTTGAAATACAGATTAAAATCAGGGTAATAGCCATTGAATTGATGAGTTGCTAAAGCCAGTGAAAGACTCCTTGATAATAATAAGAATTATTTTGTTCCTTCGTTGCAGATCTACCCGGCAGAGCACACGAGTAGTAGTTACGGATCAAATCCCTCCACACCTGTATCCTCACCTTCGCCTATGTCAGGTCTGGGCAATCAAATACAAGATTACTCGCATATGACTTAGACGTCAAGCTAATCATTATATATTTCTATGATAATTCTCAATATGAATATATTTATTTATGAATTAGGAAGAAATGTCTTGAGAAAACAATATGGTAAAGGAAACTGTTAACAGAAGTCAGAGACTGAATTCTGTTGCATCCAGCAACTGAAGTGAGACCTGCTGAAATGCACATCTTCAGAATACTGGTGAATTTTCTACCATAGTCTATGGTATTATTATTACTATTGTGGTGAAATTATTTCCAAATATTCAGATGTACCAACAGTCAATGGAATTGATATCATTTTGTATTGAATTATTAAATCTAATTATTGAATTGACATAGATGTGGAACCAAATTTAATTGAATCCCCATTGAATTGAATGGAATTGCTTTAGATTGAATTGAATTGAATTTTATTGACAGGTCCAACTAGTCAGTGGAACCGACCTTCAACACAGAGCACTACCTCACCATTTGAAAGTCACCTACAGTCCTTGGTGAGTCCCCCCACCAATAATACAGTGAGTCCAAGATCTTCATACATACGGGGACCTAACACTACACTAACATAGTACATGTCTGTAGTACAGCCAACTCACCACTAACAAACTCACACACATAACATGATGCAGAGAAGGCCTTGCTTTTCACATTCATACAAAATAGAGCTCGGAATCGTGAAAACTGGGGAAAGACAATAAGTTACTGGATTTCTGTGGATTCTCGAAGGTTAAATTGTGGTGAGAGTCCCTCTATGATGTTCAATGAGAAGCAAGGCCTTCTGTCCGCCATTCCTCTATTAAACGTAAGCTAATGAGTGAGTCCAGTCAAAATGTCACGAGTTAAGGCAAAATATTAACAATGAATAAATGAAAGAAATGTTATAATATGATCCAACTTGACTTCACTGGTTCAAAGTAAAACAGTTGTAAGAGGTTGCCTGATTGTCGACTGTTAAGTGTACAGTTTGTCAAATCTGAATGCTGAAGTCTAATGCCAGCCTGTCAGTTTCAATAGAAGATAAATGAATAATAGTTTGCTTGAGAACCATTTTACTTAATTTTCTCAATGTTGGTGATGGTTTATCAGTTTGCTTGCTTGAGTTCAGTAATCCCTGTAATAATTCAATCTCCCTATCAAAATTCAATCACCCCCAATTTTTGGGAACAATTCAATCGGCTGTTATATTAATTTGATCAGTCTTAAAAATCATTGAAATTACAACGAAATAATGGATTATTTGCATGATTGGACCATTTTGTCAACTTCTTGTTCCAGTAAATTTAATTATCCCCAGATTTTATTGTGGGTAAATTTCACTTCCTGTGATTGAATCATTAGAGAGATTAAGGAACTTACCTGAATTAGTCCCATTGTCCATCCTTGTTACCCTGCCTTCCGACCAAGAGCGAATCAGCATGGACAGGTGAGGGCGATCCCGCTCTCTAAAATGGAGGTAAAAAGGGTCGTTTTTGCTCAATAACTTTTGATTCCTTCTTAACCAATGCATCAAAATTTCAGGCGCATTGACTATTGCTCCATGTCATGAAATTAATTTGCCATGTAAAGAACCAGCCAATCTTGTTTAAACAGCACAGGGATTCATAGACGTCCATTTTTACTACCGTTAAACGGTAGTAAGAAAATGTCAAAAACTGAATACAGACAGTAAAAAACTCAAAAGTGTACGTTTTGGGCAAGAAATACTCAATATTTTTGACGAAAACTCAATCCTCGAAATGGTGCAAATTATTTCAATGATGTGAAATCCATCGCCGATCCTTCGACAATCTGGCTTCGAATGTTTGGGGATTTTCAGTTCTAGAAATAATTGCCAAAGTTTTGCCAATAACCCGCTTGATACAGAAAGCGGAAGTAAACTCAGGTGTGAGACATGCGCAGATCACGATGACGACGATATAACGACAGGGTCTCGACTACAGTCATAGGGCGCACACAGTCTGCGACACGTGCTTTACAACAGTTGATTGGCTAACACCAAATCAAGCGCTCCCATTGGTCGCTGATTGACAGGAAATCTGTACAACCTGTGAAGAGCAACTCTGCTGCCCAACATGAACTGGAGCAAGAGACTACATAGACACGACAAACTCCACGTGCTTTCTGTTTCAGTTGGCGGGACGACGGGAATACGAGAACAAATTTACCATGTGGTTTTCTTCGCTGATAGTAGTGCGATACACTTTGAAATAAAACTACCGGCTGTGTTGTAAAGTTAAAATTTGAAAAGAAAACTCTTTTCATTGACGTACATGACAGAAGGAGCTTATGCGGAGTCCCGTTTTCGTTTTTATACTTTCGTAATTTGTGAATCTCCAAAGACTGACCTGTCAGTATTCACCATCACACAAACTATATTCAGATTATGGTTGAAATACTGCTAAATGCCTGGACCAAAATGATTTAATAATAAAAAATACACTGTTTTATTATAATTATAAAACTTTTTTACCCCTCAGCCCATAGGGCTGTGGGGTCTTGTCGTTGCCATGTACGTACGTCCGTCCGTCCGTCCTAGCGTCCGTCCGTCAACATTTTCTTGTCCGCTAAATATCTGCAGATCTATGAAGTCGGGCCTGACCAAACTTTGGTGAGAGCTTCCTGAATGTTGACAGATGAAATGATTAGATTTTCAGATGGCTATGATAATTTCATGATTTGTAATTTTTTTAAATTTTTTAATTTATTGATGGCTTAGCTTTTGCACTGTTATCCATGCCCATCGGCAACACTTGGTTGCATGTTTCGTTGTGAATATTGAAGGTTCCCTGATACAAGAAAGCCTGGTCCATTCATGATTCTCATTGAATGAAGGACAACATTTTTCTTAAATTTTGCTATTAAATCATTCTATTCTACATCATATGATTTATTCTAAAACTTTTGCATGAACCATATTTGTGTCCACACATTTAACTGGTACAACATAATGCTTCAATTTTTGTCACCAAACATGTTACTGTACCTTGGAAATTATGTAAAACGAGTGATTAGGAGAGCCCATTTTTAGCCTGACTGTGTGCAATTTTGAATCAGTTTGCATACCTGGAGCTTATGCCCCCCCTTTCCCCCCCCAAAATAATGATAAGGGTGGGCCTGTGTCAATAAGTGTGTTTACTTGTTATCACACTTGTGCAATGCATAAATTGCCACTGATAAAGCTACACTTCCTTGCATGCTGTAATCCCAGCACACCACTCACGTGAAACCGAAGTCTGTTATATACGGTATTCAGGGATTTTTTGCAGGTTCCGATCCGAAACTCCCACTTCCTTTTCGTAATTCATTATTGAGGGTCCAATTTTTTTAAGTGAATTTCGGCGCAAA
>JAVTVY010012931.1:0-51253 GCA_036873755.1 Hanleya hanleyi
TTTGGTTTCAACCGAAGCATGATTAGCGCAAACAATTAAATATGGCTTCTTGAGATGGTTGCTATGGCCACAAATTTACGAGTCAGCTTGGTATTATGGTCGTCTTTTCGGTGGTTTTTGAGCTTTTTCAAACAAATAGATAGTATTTTTAATTGAAACCCTGGGAGAGAAATCTGCTACTCAAGAAGCAGCTTTGGTGTGCTTTTCGTGTCCAAAGCTGGTTTAGGTCACGCCTGCGTCCCAGATGAAGAACCCACTTTTAGTGGTTCCCATCTTCATTTTTCAAGTTAAATACTACACTATAACGTTCCGTCATTTGTAGACTGTTCGACTTGGATATGCGAAGATGGGGGTGCCAACAGTGAGCAACATCCATATTGTGGCCATTTTGCGAAGTAGATCGATTTTGCGGAAAAAACTTTCCTCGAAATAATCTTGTGTATATTACTCAGTCCAGTGACTAAATTTCTGACAGTTTTGAGAAGTTTTTGTGTGCGAAAACGTGGTCCACTTTACACACCCCAACAGTGTCTTTGAATAATGGCAACTACATGTATTTTACAGAGTGGCATTTGTTCAGTCTCTTGCTTCAGGATAATGGTTCAGATCAACAGGACATACTTCTAGAGGAGACCCCCCCCCCCAAAGAATTTGAAATGAAATTGAAAAGAATTTCCCTTTCATTAGGAAACATTGATAAGAGGGTGAAATTTTCAACAAGAGCCCAAGGGGCTTCAATATACGCCCGTATATCTGGAATTACATTGGTTCAAATTTCAAGGTTGTTTAATAGCCTTGATTCCAATTGATCTAGCAATCCAGAGAACGGTCTACAATTTTTTGCTTATGAGAATGTAACATATATCACATCTTATATTGAATGATAAACTAAAATGAGCTTAACTCTTGGTAACTAGTTGACCTTGAAGTAAGAGCTGAGAGCTCACATATCCCACACTGAAATCGACAATAGTCAAACACAAGAAAATAGTAGTTTTCCTGCAAATGGATTCCTTTCAGACGAGAGAATTTTTCATGAAGGAAGAAGAAAGTGATGAAGTAAACCTTTGTTCTTGAGTTAATAAACAGGTGTGAAGTTCATAAAGGACTCCTCTCCCCGTTAAATTAGTAAATATATGGTTTTTATTTCACAACAGTTTAACTAAATGAAGCATTTCAAACATGGGTCAGCTAAGCTTGATTCAGTTTTGGGGGACTGCGACCTAGACCTTTGACAAATTGATCTCATATGTATGGCTCCACTTTGCCATGCAAGTAAGGTATACTCAAAGTTTGGTACCAATCCATACCTTGAAACTAGAGCTATAAACAAATTTTAATGGATGAATGGACAGAACGCAACATCGCATTACACAACCTCGTCTTCGACAGGCATATGAAAATGTGACTTTTAATGATTTCTTGATTTTGGGGTCACAGTGACCTTGACCTTTGACCTTGACCTCAATTTTGGTACACAACACATCGTCTTCCCTCAATCTATCAATGCACACAAAAAATCATGATTTTTACTGATTTCCTGATTTTGGGGTCACAGTGACCTTGACCTTTGACCTTGGCCTAAATTTTGGTGACAAACCGTCTCCCCTCAATTTCTCAATGGACACAAAAAATCATGACTTAACAATTTCACGATTTTGGGGTCACAGTGACCTTGACCTTAGACCTTGACCTACATTTTGGTATGTGACACATTGTGTCCCCCTAATGTATCTGACACAAAAAATGTTATTTTTAATAATTTCCTATTTTTGGGGTCAGTGACCTTTGACCTTGACCTAATTTTTGGTATGCATCACTTCATTTCCGCCTATTGAATCCACTCACAAAAAATTAGAAATTTTTAACGATTTCCTGATTTTTCGATCACACTGACCTTTGACCTCTGACCTTGACCTACATTTAATATGCAACACATCGTTCCCCCCCTAGGGCATCCACTCACCAAAAATTAGAACTGTAGATAGAAAACTGTCAACGATCAATGATTTCCTGATTTTTGGCAACAGTGACCTTTGACCTCTGACCTCGACCTCAATTTTGGTACACGACACATCGTCTCCACCTGGCGTATCCACTCACAATAAATTGCAACTGTGGATAGAAAACGTTCACAGATATAGACCGGACACGAACACTTCAGTGGTTTCCTGTTTTTTAGGCCAGTGACCTTTGACCTGTGACCTCGACCTTCATTGTGGTACGCGACACATCGTCTCCCCGTACTCCCCGCGTAGGGTATCCACTCACAAAAAATTAGAGATGTGGACAGGAAACTGTCCCAGATATAGACCGGACACGAGAACCGGACAGACGGACAGACGGACGGAAACCGCCATCACATAATACGTCCGCCTTTGGGCGGGCGTATAAAAACTATCTTGGTAATTATCTCTTCAAACCAGTAAAATTTTGTTCAATTCCATGAATGTTGTGCATTCAAGGAAACGAAACGGCCATATACAGGATGGCCATAATAGCAAGCTGACCCGCAGTCAATATTAAAATAAAATTTTACATATCTGTTTTTAATCATGAAAATATACTTTCAATATACCAAGGATTAAATTATTCATATGCAAAATTGAATTTTCCCCTATTGAAATGGATCAGGACTTAGGGAAGTGTCAGTCTGCACCTTGGTATAAAATAGTTATCACCCTTCAAAATACCCACCTTAAAATAATATAGGTCTCTTAAAGTTTTAAATTGCACCATATTGTATAGAGAGGCCCTCGGTGGCTGAGTGGTCTAAGGCGCTTCACTGGTGACCGCTAGCCTCACACTGCTGAACCCGCACGGGGTTTAAGCCCAGCTTGTCCATGTGTGAAAGTCTGCCAGTTACTTGCTGACGGGCAGTGGTTCTCTCCAGGTACTCCGGCTTCCGCCACCAACCAAACTGACTGTCACCGTGTAAGTGAAGCAACCTTGAATGCGACATTAAGCCAAATCCCCCCCCAATATTGTATAGATGAAAATAAAACAAGATACCACATTAGTTTACACAGAATATTTATTCATCATTGACTTATGAATACATAAATTCATATTTTCAAACATTTATCAGGACAGACTGGTTTGAAGTTTGAACAGTTTTACTGCCATATAGATATGGAAAAAAAATAGCTATTACTTTTTACAGATGCCATTTACATTCATCTTCATTTGATCAAGCCAATTTCTACATTCCCACTTCGATCCTGCCTTGATTTATCTGACCATCTTCAGTGTTCAAAATCCGAGGTGTAAATTTCCCCTACGAACGAGAGACGGACCAATCAGAACCTACAAGCCGATTGTGTTTAGAGCGACATCATCCACAAGTAGCGGCGTCATTCCTTCTAATATGGTGCTGGTGTTGGCCCAATATATAGTTCAGCCAATCAATAATGCTCTCAATAATCATTTAATAGTCGATCCAAAATGTATTTGTGGGCTTTCGAATGAAACTCCCGAGCATTATTTCTTACACTGCCCTCTCTTCTTTACTCAACGACATTCTTTCCTTGCTAAACTCTCTGCAATTATATTGAATGATTCTAATTCCCCCATCTTGTATGATATTCACACTCTATTGTTTGGCTTTTACGACAAAACAATTTCCAAAAACATCGATGTTCAAAAATGCTTAGGATCATTTATCACAGACACTAAGCGATTCTAGTGTTCATAATCACATCTCGACCGTTACATGCAGGCGGCTCACATCGAGCGTACACTTGACAAATGGTGCTCCGTCGTTTCTTTTCTTATTTAAAAACCTCGTATTTACAATATTATCACATTTTTTTGTCTCTCACTGTTCCTTTTTTTCCCACTATCTACGTCTGTTACAGAAGTAAGCAATTTAAGAAATAATGTCCCGACTTCTGCTTTTTACATTATAAATGTATCCGTTTAAACAACATGTATCATATTATATCTATAGGGGGACACGCTAACGAGCCTTGGGCTCATTGTGCCCCCATTGTAAACAGTGTTTGCAATAAATTTGTTTAAACCAATAATGCTCTTCTATGACACATTTCGAAATTCAAATGGTTTCGAGGTCAGTGACGCCTCCTGTTTATTTATATTAGTTCTTTGTACATTGAAGGGGGCCAGATATATCAAGGGAAGTTCAAAGTGAGAATGTAGAAATTGGCTTGATAAAATGAAGATGTTTACATTAGAAATATGATAATCATTCAGCTTCACATGACGTCCAGAGAGTGTTGACCAATAATTAGCCAGGGGGATAGTCGGGGAGATTCAGATATGAAATATGAAGAAGTATCTATACTCATATTTCACTTGTAACAGATTCTGGTTATACATGTATATTGGGCACAAATTGTCACACAGCAACTTTGCACAACATTCTAACATTTTTTTTTTCAATGTGATTCCAAAATTTGAAGAAAAAAAATCTATAAAGTACATAGCAGCAGGCTGGAAACTGACAAATAATATAGGCAATCTGCATGTCAATTTTGAGTCTGTTTTGAGGTGTGATCTTGAGAAGCATTCTGCCTCAAAAATAACATGGGAGATATTGACGATGTTCTTTAATCTGAAAGGAAATCTGGAATAAATTGTGCGTTTTTTTAAACCTGAGTTTGAGGTCGAGATCTATTATCTTCTACAGGCCACAGCTACATTCTCTACGTCGACAACTAGAGGCCACAGGTAAAGCAACTCGGCAAATAATCCATACGTCAGGGTGCATTTGCAAATACAGGAAGATATCCGAAGATTCCATTAAGTATTCTGGGCTTCAAGAGCATTTAATCTTAATAATCACACATGTAAGTATTAAGGTCAGCCATCTTCAACAGTCTTGGTTCATGACCAGATGGACCTGTGGTCTGAATTAAGTAAGGCTAGCTATAATTCTTGATGAGATATCATGTTAACAGCAATGAATCTATTTCTACAGTGTAAGGTGATCAACAAATAGGTAGGTGAAGGTGGTCATCTTCAATAAAGTTCTGGTCCACCACCATTCAAAGGGATGGATGGACAACGCTGATGACAATACCCACTTGGACAAAAGGGCTGAGGGGTAAAAATCATCACTGATAGAGTGACTATAGTAGATATTACATTACTTAAGAAAATGCCTGCGCCATGATGTTGTGTGAAGTCTTCGTCATCAATCTTCTTTGGTCAAAGTTTCTTCTGTCCCTAATTATAATTCTGTTATAATGCTACAGGCTGCTGGCACGAAAGAGGAATGTTTCAAATTGTTCCACTTGTGCCTCCATTTCCTTCAATCCTGCGCATCATCTTCAATGCGACATTCACTCAGCACCAGCAATATCCTTTATAACCCATTCGACATCCATTGATGCTCCCACAATGCAACTGTCCGCAATCAATTAACTTGATCTCCTCATTCATGCAACAGCCACGTTACGTTAACTTCCGCCTGAGGACCCGGACCTTGGTCTTTTGACTGGTGGTTCATCAGTTTCCGGTTCTAACACAGGCGGTTCAGAATCTGTGGAAACAAGAAAAAATGATCATCCAATTTTAGACTGGAAAATGTTCGTTAAGCTGGAAAATGTCACAAAAAATGTATAAAGCATGGATCAATTATTTATTATGTAGGTATAGGTGTTGCATGTTGTATTTCATTTATTGTTCAGAAAATTATACTAATGCAGACGATACAAAAACATGGAAAAACAGTGAATAGTGCAAGTTTATATTACTGTATGATGTTCGCAATAATTAGAGTAGATGTCCGTTTCGTTTATAATTAAAGAATAAATATGATGATTATGCAGGAACTAATTGCAGATGGCAGCAGGGCAGTTCCGAGATAGACCTCTTCAGCCACAAAAGGCACAAAATGACATCATTGCCAAAGGGACGTCCATTTCATTTCAAGATTTATTCCTTTGAAGTTTTATTTATAGTCAGTGTTGTAAACATACAAACATTAGCTCAGTGGCTAGTCTAATACAGGAGGAATGTGACTCCGGACATATTAGCGAAGAAGCATTTTGTAGATCAATATTTTGACATTATGTACATGTATTCGTGTCATCCTCAGGAATCATGGTAGTTTACACCAGGTTCCATGTGGCTAGTCTAAATGACTACATTTCTGCTGAGGAACCCTTTCTTTACATTGGCAATGCTGAGTAACTTTTATTCACGGACTTTTACAGGCGAAGCATTCTTCACAGGTGTTTCAGTATTGTTATAGACACTATGATATCTATTTTCCGATGAACTGTAAAGCTTTTAATTTTTTTCTAAAATGTTGCTGATATACATCTTGTGTTATGTGATATAACTGTTATATGACTTTGGAGTGAATATATTTTACTAAATTGTATTAATAACTATATTAAAGTTATCCTGTGTTATAAATCTGTATTGAAAACTTACATCGCTTGTCCCTCTTCGCTTGTACATATTATGGCGTTATAGAGGTTTCCTTCGTTCAAGTTTTAGTTAATGTATCATTTTATATGACATCATGCTAAGTCAGTCGGATGAATGAGTGGGGGCCACTATAACGTCATTACGTTCCAAAAACAATGGAAGGCAATCAATGACATTTTAGAAAGTTGTGGCTCCCGTTTTCTGGAGGTATAAGTTTTGACTTATCGTATACTGGGAAGAAGAAAATAATCCACAGAACTATTACCACACATAAACAACTATAACTACAAGGATTCAACTACAAAGGCCTTGATTTCTGACATTTTAGCAGAACAAAGCTTTGCAGTTCACCTTTAAGGCATTGCCTGCTCGGGCTTTGCCTAATCCTGGCATGATGCCACGTGAGCAGCGAGCCTTTCACGGTTAGCGAGTTCATAAGAGAAGATGTGTTTTCATACAGGGAACATACACGAGCTAGTCACTGACAGGAAAATAAGAAAACTCGTTGTGTATATAGCATATATGTGATGTATCATCTTGTATTGTATTTCATTCGATTGCATTGAATCATATCTTATTGTATCGTGTTCTATATATTAAATAAACTTTTTTTTTTAACCTAAAACCCATCTATCATTAATATCACCATAAATTTTCAGACCAAGGAAAAAGTTTTCTTTACAAAACTCCAAAACTTAGTCCTAGAATCATGTTAAACAAAACTTAAGATGTGATCAGCGTAAATAATTTATAATTTACCGAAGCAGACATTGAAAATAGCGATTTGGCTTGAAAGCATAACATTCAGTTCCCGGCATGGAAAGTAATCCTATGACACATTTTGAGGCAAGATACCCATATACCAAATTTGGGAAGAATCCATCCAGGATTGTCTGGAAACAAAATTATAACCTGGCCCACAGTGGTGCACCTATACAAACCCAATCGAGATCTTGAGGCAAGGTACCAACGCACCAAATTTGAAAAGAATCCATACAAGTTTTCAAAAGTTATTGTCCAGAAACAAAATTGTAACTTAACCCACAGGTGGAGCCACCTATAGGATGATCAGTATGAAAAACAATCCCAAGCAAGATCCTGAGGCAAGTTACTCACAAATTACCAAATTTGGAAATAATCCGTTCAGGTTTTCAGAAGTTACTGCCCGGAAACTTAGTCAGATGGATGCACATACCCCAATATTACAGTCTCCCTCTAACCTCTCGGATGTCAGGACAAAAAGGAAGATGGGCAAGGATTGTTTTTCAGGCATCCCAATTGCCGGACTGGTGCAACCTGGTTACTAGAAGACAAACTAACACTAATCAAAGAATCAAATAAGTTTTGGCTATAAATCATACATTGTTCCAAATTATTTCTCCTAATTCTGATACCCGCAAGGATGCCCGTCCAATGGATACCCGTGAATGGATGAAACGCAAGGCCTGTAATGTCCATCTGATCACCAGTATAGAAATATATGCACGAGTATACCGTCTTTATTCCTTTGCATAATGTAAGCTTACCATTTGTATCTTCTGTATTTTCCTTCTCCAAACGTCGTCTCTCTTCCCGAACCATACTCATTGCTGAAAAATGAATAAGACCAGAGTTAGAACAGTGCACACAGCTCAAAGTTACCTTGTATATGTATGTTCCCTTCCCCACTCAAAACAGGGCGAACTTCGCTTCAATGTATACCACACAACTTTTAAAGGAGATTTTTCTTCAGGACTAATATAAATTATTACGCTCCCTGAAATAATGTGTTTCACGGAAAAATTCCATTTGATGTGTCAACTTGGGATGCGTTTAGTTTGCGAAGAGTGGCTTTGGGGCACCACCACAGGCCCGCAAAACAACAAAACAAGATGCCCTTTGTGGTGAGGAGAAGTGTCAAATGGCAGGTCTCTATAGTACTTCATGCCTTTATATACTATAAAGGTTTTGAAACGCACTTTAGGTGAATTAGACAAGTTTAAACAAAATATATCAGCATATACTACAAGTATCACTTTATATATTCCCGTCGTCAAATTATTAAATTTGTGCAATTTTTTACCTTTGCCGGGCGATTCAAAATCCAACGTAACTGTCCATCCATCCCGGAACAGCGAGATTATGGCGGGCTTCGTTCTCAGTTCTGATTGGTCAGCTGATCAGTGTGTGACCTCTCTTGCTGGAGGTGTGTCGCGACTGACCAGCCAGCATTGAGAACGGAAGCCCGCTATAATCTCGCTGTTCCGGGAAGGATGGACAGTCACGTGCTGGATTTGAATCGTCGCAAAGGTAAAAATTGCACAAATTTACTAATTGACGACGGGAATATATAAAGTGATACTTGTAGAATATGCTGATGTATTTTGTTTGGCGGTAAACCGTTTATTTCTCGATTAACCCAAAGTGTGTTTCAGACCATGTTGTAGTTTTATATAAAGCATGGGTTTATATATAGAGACCCCATATTTCGACACTTCACTGTAATACCTCCGTCAACCCCCCTCCCCAAACTCTTGTGGGCACCACCATATTTGTACACTAAAGCGAGGCTTTTCAAATCGCTAAACTATAATTATAGTATAAACATGAAATTTAAATGATTCACAGTTTTTCAGTCACAGTGACCTTCACCTTTGAACTTTTGACCGCAAATTGACCAGGGTTCCTCTTTGCTCCATGGGTAGGATATACCCAAAGTTTGGTACCAATCCATGATGCAAAACTGGAAATATTTCACAGCTTACAAAAGTTAACACAGTATATGACCTCATTTATCGAAGGGCATATAAAAATGACACGCGGAGAGACTCAAAGGTAGAGTATTTACAATGACTTTACTAGTAACCAATATTATCAGCATGCCAAAGAGATTCCCTACTATACCTAGCCTCATTTCAGGATTAGCGTCATTGCTGTCCTGGGAATAGTCATGTGTTGACGGGTCGGGGAAGGACATGTTCGAATCTTCATTATCATTGGTCGATCCAGAGTCTTGTGACTGCATCGTTGTCTCTTCCGTGTACAGTGACGATCCTGCAAATCGGTGAGAATATTAGCGAGAAACCGACACTCAACATGGACCAAATGTTTTATTTTCTCATCAGCATACCTCGATTTTTTCTCGTTCACAGACTAAATTGAAAAATGAAACATTAATTGGACCCATACAAAATACGACACTTTCCTACTTTATGTCTCTGAAAGATGTATCAGTCATCAGACCTGTACAGATATTCCCGAAATTATAATCACATCACTGCCTCTACATGTACTTTGTTCGTAAATTGCATTTATTGTACCTCGATGAAATTGTATATTCATACTGATGAATAAAATTATTCTCTAGCTTCACATACGCTTTGTTTTTTTAATGACGAGAGAGGGAGGCATTTTTTAATCCTTTTTCTTACTTTCACCCAATCTCAATAAACTCAGATATACGTTTAAGATCACAGAATATTATATCTGAATTCAGCCCTATATAAATCCCATGCGAATTTGAAACTGCATTTGTTAGCCAATCAAGTGGCTAGCTTGTTGAAATCACGCCCACATTAAATAAACATTGCAGCACGTGGACTAATATATAAACATTATCGGGAAACAGTATCCAAATATGGCATCATTTTCAGACGGTCTGCATGGTAAACAGTGAAGATCAAATGGTGTACTCCCACCGGAAAGTCTGGCTTTGTTCGTGGGTAGAAAATATCAAAAGATTGTACCGAAGTAAACGTCAATCATTATCAGAGAAAAAAGTAAGAAATTTCCTTCGAATAAAAGAAGATATTGACTCGACGTTCAAAGAAAACTTTATTTCTGCAAAACTTTGAGAAATGTGTAGCACAAAAAAAATAAAAATAGTAACAAAAAACAGTATTATTATAATATTTCTTTTTACGTTTTTTTTTTAACTGTGAGCAATGAAAAGGGCTGACACAGTGCTCATCAAATGACAGCAGTGCCTACGATTACCTTGACTGTTGGTATCCTGTGTGAAACTCCTATCTGTGGAGTCCTGGTGATCAACTTTACCATGTCGGCTCCGGCCACTCTTGTTCTTGAACCCTTTTCTCGGCGATATATTCTAGAAAAATTTAATTGTTTAATTTAACAATAGCAAAGTGTGTTTAACCGGTCTTCTAGCAGGAAATCGTAGCTATCTATAATCTACTACAAGCACGCCAACTAAAAAGGAATCATTGACCGAGCTGATGAGAATAAGGTTTTCATTCAACATGTCATCCATTTGGGTAGGTCAAACATCATTGCTGATTCCCTATCAAGGTCATCATTTAGTAGATATGCTTATCGTTCACACCGCGACGATGACCCAAACAAAAATACCCTAGCAAAACCCTAACCCTAACCAAATTTTTTTTTGAATTTTGAAAATTAGGCTCTACATGCACTGGCGATCACAATGGATCGTCAGAGAGCCTAATTTGTTTGGCACTTTAATTTACCTCCTGTGCCAGACAAACATGGTATGTTACAAACCATGCTGCCCTAAGCTGGAGGGCTCATTTAGTAGACGGGATATGAGATGAATTGCCCATTTGGTTAAGATTACCTCCCTTGCTGAACACAAAATGGATACATGCATGATACGATTGACACGCAAGGTAAATCTAGGCCTGGTCATAATAATATATTGCTTACTAAGAATATAATAATACTGCATGTACGTAATTCTGGTTAGTTGGGTTAAAGAAGTACTTAATGAAACATTTCTCTTGGAACCATTTGCAGGTCATTTCCGCCGAAGTTGTTGTTCCCTGTATATATTATGAAGCTGAATATATACATATGTATATCTGTACTTACTTCATCCGATTCCTGTGTTGTCACTGAAAAATAAAAAGTTTATATAATTTTAGTCAGATTTTAATACAAAGGAATCAGAATTATGCATCGGGTTCAAAAGCGGCCCATCCATCCTACATGTTATTGTACCTAACCTGTCCTTGGAAAAATAGATCTATTGTGTAAAATTTTCATTTTCTGCATGCAACCACTCTATGTTCTAGCACAAAGAATGCAAAAAAAACCCCACCGGTGGCGATCATATGGTGATCATGTAGTGAGCCGGCTATGAAATAGTGCCTTTGATATGGGATGAATTGCCCTTTGATAATCTATCGAATCGGTCACATTTTATTGTGAAATGAAGTTAATTTTAATAACAAGAAAAAATAAATTTAAATTATACAAAAGTATTTCTATGTTTAGTTGAATAATAGTACTCTGTGCCATGGGGCGGCATCGTCAACTTCACAGGGTGCAGCCATGTTGGAGTGAAGTTCCACCAAAAATTAATTATACACATGTGTGAACTTTGGACTCCGTTTGTGCTCCCAAAAATCCACTAGGCCAGAGGTCATTTTCGCGGCTATTGAGTTCAGGGGCTAGATTCATTGACAGTCTAGTTGTAGGAATATAACCATGGCAACTCTATTGATGAACTCAAAAGTTAAGAGTTACAGGGAGGAATCTTATCTTCTTAAGGAAGTCCTTCATTGTAAAAAAAAATCGCCTCATTTGTCTCATTAAACAACTGCCTTCCAAAGATGATATGAACATTACTATCGGTCAAGATAAAGTCAACTCAAGTGCTAATTTTTGCACTATTGCCAATTTCCAACAGGAGACACTCAGACTCATTCCAACACTCCTGCTGCAATGCAACTGTGGTCTTTATGCAGACAGTTTGAACTCAGTTTCTCTCCGTAACTCTCGCCCTTCAGGCTCCTCAACAGAATCACATTTTTGGAACTGATATCTGTACCTGGGACCCACTTGAATATTCTCATAGTTGTGTCTCCTATAGTCACCCATTTCTTCTCCCTGTAAGAAATGACAAGAAAATGCCAGTTTTTTAGGTAAACTAAAAATGTGACATAAAATGGATTTATCAGTCATATTGATGTTCTTCATACACATCCTTTGATGATAATGCTAGCTTAAGTTAACCATTGTAATTTATAACTAGTTACTCAGGGAATTTGTTTCATTTCCACGAAACTCCTTCTCCTTCATGCTTGTCACTTTCATTAATATTCCCATTGCTGATGATTAGCTGTACATGAGTCATTTTCACATATCCCCAAAGATACATAACATGGCGTCTACTATTAAGAATGACAATTTATTTAGTACCAGTGAGTACGGTATGTACCTGACGAACATTAACAAATGGCATGTTTGACTTTTCTGTTAGATATAATGACATCACTTTGGGGCATTCCCCCTCACCCTGAAAAGCCTAATTTTAACACAGAAATAAATTGAAAAGACTTCCAAACAGAATAGTTCAGGTCTGACTTTAACAAATAATTTGAACAGATGTACTATCTTTCACATCGCTGAGTTGTACAAATTTATCTCAAGTATGAGCGAAGATTTTTAGGAAAAACCTGCCACTCTCCACTGTGGCCGATGTTAAAAATCCCTCAGTTGCGCGTGTGGCAATTATGGCACTGCCGTAATAAGCCTCATTGTAATCCCAGAAGTACCGCATATAAACGCCAGGCACGAGACTGAAGGGCAGGATTGCAAATGCGGTTTTTTCACGAGAGGCAGTAACGCTGTCGTTTTGGTGGTGTAAATGACAATTTCACCGCAAGTGAACTGTAAGGAAAATATCGATCGATGCGTTGCTACAATGAAGCGTCCCGAAATGGCGGCATTGCTGGCTCTCGTGAAAACCCCCCGCATGTGCGTGAACCTGCCCTTCAGTCGCATGCCTGATGTGAATATGCGGTAATATGTGGTACTTTTGGGATTACGACGGGGCTTATTGACAGAACAGCCGATTTTTTGGTTAGAGTCGCTGTTACTTCAGTTTTACCTATTAATAGTCGGGACACACAATAAGTCAGAATAAGAAAAACTGTGGCAAAGAGTAACCCATCTTCACAATGGTGAACATTTAGGGAGACTTCTTTCGGGTTCGAAACTGGGAAAACCATCGTATATTGATGTAAACTGCTAGAATGGCTAAATTAAACCAGTATTATGAATACATGCCCTCTGAATATAAGAAATTACTGCTGAGGGTTTCCGATTTGCGGAAGTGGTACAAAAACAAAGGCGTTCAAACAAAACACTTCTTACCATCTCCTGACTCTATCTATGGCATTTATCACCCTCTTGATATCTTCTTTAGCTCGACTGCGAGTTTCTGCTCGCACGGATCTCGACAACATCACCGTAAAGGTTTTTTATGAACAATATTTGACAATACAGCGGGCAGTGTGCGGCGGCCTGTTGTTGTTGCAGCGAACAACGAGAAGACAGAATTATTCCTGGAGAAATTTGTTCCTGCGGGGGAAAAAAAACCCTTCAGTGTTTGCCGAACTCAGGGACAAGAAATGTCTCATTGTCAGGGTGCAATCCACAGTTAACCCCAGTTAACTAAATCAATCCGTGATTTATATGTGATTAATTATTTCGTCAAATCAATTGTAATCATTAACTGTTATTCTGTGATTTTCATGCCTTATATGGGCGCTTGTAATTAGCAAATAAATTCAATTCTATTCTAACCCCTCGTTGCGATAAAATTTACCCTTAGTTTCGCCCTTCCGCCTTTAGCAGTTGCCAAACCCTCCAGAAAACTCCTATAAAAGTATATATTTTCTTGGAGGGAATGCTCATACTATTAATTCAAGATACAAGCCAGTCATGCAATTCTAACCCGGAACCAATTTTCTTTCCTCGGAATGTACGGTACCGGTACTTCAATTTTTTTGAAAAATGTATTAAAATGACACAAGATATTTCGTTCATTTTCTGGAAAAATCTTGAAAAAAAAGATTTCTTACCACTGTTCCGCGTCTCGGGGCAAGATATAAAAGCTATTCAAAACATGGGGTCGACCATCTTCAAGGATTTTTGTCACATATTTTTGTCCAAACACGCGAAACCGAGGCTGACGGGAAGGTTGACTTCGCGATCCGTCCCACTCAACTAAGCCACCGATATCACAGTGTGGGAACGGAAGTGTACAGTTTTAAGTAGCTGCGAAGGTGTATATCGACGATCTGCTATCTGTGGTAGAAACAGTATTTCAGTGGGTAAGTTTGAACGCAAATTTTCAATATTTTTGCGATTATGCATACATTGTCAAATTTCATCCACCAGGGAGCCTAATGATCGTCTGAGGAAGATATTGCAATAGGGCGCATGAACATTGGAACATTTTGATGTTTAATAATTGACAGAAAACTCAGATTGTATCCAACAAAATGACGACCGTTGGTGGTTTTTAATCCGTTTTTTTTTCTGAGAAGAATTGCATGTTAGATAAAACGGGACTGCTTCGCAATTTCAAGCTGATGTATGGAGCTGTTTGTTCCAAATCGGAGGTGTATAGATCGCTGCGATTGTGAGAAAATATGGTCATTTCATACGGAATATCTGAAGACACCGTCCATTGATTTCTTATCTCTTAATACCACTAAACTTACTTTTGTCAGCGATTCCATCAATGCTATAAAATTCAATTATCCATTAAGTACACGCACCAATTTCAGCGTGCAGCTAGCTAGCCGATCGTCGCTATACACCTCACACCTCTGAAAACTGTAAACTTTCGCTTCACTTCCGTTGTCACACTGTGGATATCTGCATATGGGTGCAGTCCGCAGTCCTTGGTATGGCCTTTCCGTCTTTAGTATGGTAGTTGCCAAACCCTCCAGAAAAGCCTTATTAAAGTATATATTTTTTATTGAATCCAAGATTAAATTTCTTCGGGATCAGTATTCTTCTCTGGAAATGTACCCCATATTTTCTGGAAAATCTATTAAAATGCCCCAAAATAGGCCATATTTCCTGGCTATCCAAAACATGCGAATATTTGTCACATAGGCCCTATTCCATATGTAAAAATAACCTTATTTTTAAACACTTGAAAAAACGAACGAAACTGAGGCTGATGATGGCTGAATTCGCGGTCCGTCCCGCAATATAGCTCAACTGAGTCATCCGTCCGCATTAACCCAGAAACTCTGGCTGTGATAGGTAAATTTAGGGTAAGGGGGCGTGGCATCCCTATCACAGCCGAGATCGCACCTAGGTTAAATTTTAGCGATAAAAATTTGACTGGCGAAGAGCAACTTTTCGCTGACGAAAATAACGAAACGGGAGAGAAAAAATATGCCAATTTGATACAGTTTGACCGACCTGAGCTTCTTTCACCATGTACCATCTCTAATGACTGTTTGGGACTCCAAAAAATTAGTGACGACGAAGAAAACACAATAAACGCTCGATTTCGATGTTTACCGCCATTTCTTCAGATTACAGCTCAACGAGACTTGACCGCGCGTGCGCACTAGTATCGTGACCTTTCTGATCTGACTATGGTGAAATGGACGAGTCACGTGGTCAGAAAGGTCAATCGCGTTGGAAATCTCGTTTCTCAACGAGACTGAAAATGGCGGCAACTTGACGAGTTAGATGACAAAATTAGAGTTTGGAAGAAGATTTCGTCTAACGGAATGAGTCATTAGTTGATTATCAAAGTTCTGGAGATGCCAAATCATATTATTTATTCGATAAAATGCTTTTCGTGCCTTTGTCTCAATTCCCCACGCCGTGTGCAGTTGAAGATCTCGAGCGACTGACGTCTTATTTATTTTTTTCCTTTTCGGTCTGTATATGTGATTCGGGCTAAAGGGTCAGCAACAACAATAATAAAAAAAAAAAATAGACCCCTTAGCCGATGTTTTCGGGCTACCGTCCGCATATGTCAGTTTGAAGGAAGGGCAGAAGCTTAAATTGGTACCGGTGTAGAGGCTAAGAATGTCCCGTGGCTACGAGTGTCCGGATCCTATCTCCCAACCCAGCTAGGACACTTTTCTCCACATTGGGGACAAGTGTCCGTCCTTGGTTGCAATAGAAAGGATATGAAACGGGACACTAATCACCAGGACATTCTTATCCATCACACCGGTACTACAAATATTGGTTAATAAAAGGAAGGATAATTATCATGTGGTCAGATCTAGGCGCTCTGCTGTATTATAATTTTCAGGAGAGCGGGAAATAATACAAAACTATGGACAACATCCTTCATTTGGTTATTCGAAATGGAAACAAGCCAACTGATCCAATGACAAACTCGTCCAAACTACCGAGAAGAGAACTATGAAGGAATCTTCTGGCTCAGGACCGAGTCATCGGTCCGGTGTAGACCAAGGGAGATAACTGTCTGCAGCTTATTGGGGACTTCGCAAATACGATTCAGTTAGTGTTTGCATCCGGGAAACACAGTCTTCACACCATTGGTAAAAGATGAATCGTTAGACAGTCAAATGAGAAACCTAATTAATTGGCAGCATATTGAGTCCAATATTTTGTTAGATCCTTCAAGGTGTATGCCGCTCTCTTGGTGACAAGACATTGATGTGTGGATCTGTCTGTATCAGTTTGTTTTTTTCAAATTATGGAGGTGAGAGTTGCCAATAAGAAGTACTTTTGACTTGTCAGAGGTATTGGTTTCTGTTGATCATAATTTTCCGTAACCCCGCTTCTATATATAAGTGTGTGTTGTGCTGCCATCGCCAGGTGTTTGACTACGGGGGATTAACTGTGGACTGCGCCCGATCGTCTGAACGGGGCTTGTGCCACAGTTAGGCAAACGTTACTCAAATATCCCGGGTGAAATAAAAGCGATGTAGCACCAAGGGGAGATAAGTCGTACACGTGGGTCGGTGGGGTAATGGCACAGCGCCGGTGTCACTGCATGATTTAAATTGATTTTTACACTGCATGATTTAAATTGATTTTTACCTTTAAAGTGTCATTTATTTATATTGGTTAAAATGAAGGTAGACTCAGAGCTAGAAGAACAAGGTTTGTTAAACTCGTTGTCATCGACAAAGACGTATCCAATTTAAAACTAGCTGATAAAAATATTCGAATAGGAAGTGTCGGTAAAAGGACCTCCTATAGAGTATTATGTATTGTATATCTAGACTTTTAACTTAAGACCATAGCTCAGTCGGCTATAGGGCTGTCCGAGAAATGACAAGTCAGAAGTTTGATTCTTTATTAGCAGCTTAAACACTACAAGAAAACTTGGCAACATTTTCCCCATCACAGATTGAATGCTGAATGTGGTTTTTGTTCTGTCATAAATTCCTCTTCATTTCATTGTTCTTTGAATTTATTCTGGAAGACGGACCTATCCCAGCAGCCTTTGCGGCGGTCCCTGGCAACTATGGCGTGGGCTAAACTGCGGGATGGCGACATATTCACTATACACAGCCAGAAAGCGCTTTTCACGTTTAATTCTGATTTCTGCGCCTTTTGAGGTTGGTAATCGTTTGGAATTGATAAGATACCATTAATAATGTAACATTTAACAGCTCGAAGGATCAATTGTGTGACAAAGACTCCAGGAAAGACTAATAAACAGCTCAAAAGAAACCTACGACAGCGAGCTACAGGGCGCTTACCCAGCTGTCGAAATCCTGGGGTTAACACAGCGGTAACACCGTTATTGTCAGCAAATAGCACGGATAATCTGTTTTATTTTTTTCCCCCTTGTGTTTTCATAAGGCTGTTAATTATACAGATTCGATGATGGACTTAATGATTGACTTATTGATCAGGAAATGGTAAATAACTAAATAACGCAGATATATACTTGTTTTAACAAAATTCCTTCACCGTTATTGTCAGCATATAGCCCTTCACGGAAAATCTGTTTTACTGTTTTTTTTTTCTTCTGCTTTTATAAAGCTGTTAATTATACAGATTTAATGATTGACTTAATGATCAGGAAATGGTAAATAATTAAACATGTGGAGATATCAATAGAACTCACGTACTGGTATGTGCTATATGCCGACAATAACGGCGTTACCCCAGGATTTTGGCGGCTGAGTTAAGCCACCATTGTAGCTTATTTAGAGCTGTTTATTACTCTTTCCTGGAGTCTTTACCACACAACTGATCCTTCGAGCTGTTAAATGTTACATTATTAATGATATTATCGATTCCAAACGATTACCAACCTCAAAAGGCGCGGAAATCCGAATTAACGGTGAAAAGCGGGGTCTGGCTGTGCATAGTGAATAGGTCGCCATGCTGCAGTTTAGCCCACGCCATAGTTGCCAGGTACCGCTGCAAAGGCTGCTGGGATAGGTTCATCTTCCAGAATGACACAGGTCTGATTAACGTATATTTTCTGAGTCACCAGTTGAATTATCAGTTGCTTGATACAAAACTTCATTGGCTCTTTGAAATGCCACAGATATGTGATGTAATGCTCACATGTAAGCAGTTGGCATCATGCCAAATATGCTGTGATCCATGCCAATCTGCTAAGGGTAATTATTTAATGAGATGTGAAATTCCCTTAGCTCGCTCAAATGAGAGATGCGAATATATTCAAAATAACAAATTCTGGGCAATGGTAAATCATACACATAGTGTCTCAGTCAGTCAATCTGGTGTGAAAATTGAAAAGGTGATCTATTGTTCCTGCATCAGTTTGATTTATCAAATTTTAAATTACACCCCCAACCCAACCCCTCCATGAAAAGATTATGAAAAATGAGCTGTT
The DNA here is from genome assembly GCA_036873755.1 of Hanleya hanleyi. Classification (NCBI taxonomy): domain Eukaryota; kingdom Metazoa; phylum Mollusca; class Polyplacophora; order Lepidopleurida; family Hanleyidae; genus Hanleya; species Hanleya hanleyi. The sequence continues at coordinate 18,977 of JAVTVY010012931.1, forward strand.
TCAGCCCTGATCAGCTGATTACTATGTTATGAGCTGTAATATGCCATTTTTTTTTTACTTGTAGAGAAAGCCACCCAGGCATATGCTGCCCTGGGGATGGGGTTTGTCTGTCTCATCGTCGGCCTGCCTCTCTGGTGGAAGACCACAGATGTATACCGCGTACAGCTTCCCTACTCCGACATCTCTCGCCTGGCCGACCAGAAGGTATTATATCATAATATTTCACTGCCTGATTACCATTACTGCCAACACATGATTTTCCCCAAGCTTTTGTACGTTAACGCGTGACAACTTTACTCAAGTAGTATCTTCACAGATGTTAGCCCTTCGTTGGTACGTATCACAAATTCAATGGTTCCAAGTCAATGTAGATCTGGATTCTAATGAAAAATAATTTTTGGTTCCTTGTGGTTCCACGGAGCATTTGTCTGGTGCAAATTCCAGAAGAAAAATTATTTGTAGGAGTTTAGGTGACTTCTTTTTAACTGACTGAACTATTAGTAGAGCATTTCCACTGACCATGTCAACACTATTTTTTGTGTTCTTCAGATGAGGTACACTGTGGACATTGAGGTTATCTCCCTTGACAAGTCGGCATCATCAACATATCTCGATCAACTGTCAAAACAGTTACAGAATAGTAAGTGATAAGATGAAATCAAGTATTACAGCAACTGTCACCATCATGTGACTTATACTTGTAGCCTACATGGATACACGTGAAAACAATTCCCTCTTATTATGACTCAACCAGAATGTATTATCATTATGCCTCAACCAGAATGTATTATCAACCCAGGTCATCATGACAATTACATATATAGTGAAATTGCTTTGTATTTATCTTGAAATTATCTGAACTAGGATGCGTAGGAATGAGCTGTACGTTTTCGACGCCAATCAGACATAATAGAACGTTTCACGATAGGTTGTTAACTTGAACGTATTATTTGGCCTCAAGCCTCCTTGAAATTTGAAGTCATTCTCTTTGCACTTTTACTATTTACAAGAGTCAAGAATTTCCGGGAGATCTTCCTCATTTCGAGGCGGAACAACCTTTGAGATATGAAAAAGATCAGATCCACTGACATGCTAGTATGGATATATGTTTAATCAATTACATGAATTAGGGGATGAGCTGACTTAAGTCAAGGCACAGCTTGCCTTACAGGTCGAACACCACCTGCACAGTCACATAGAGACCCCAATATATGGAGCAACTTGTATGGAGTAGCCTTGGGACACATACTTTCGATTGGCTGAGGCACTGAGTGAGGCATACAGGCATTCTGACCTCAGTGCCCGATCCCTGTGACTTTTGCTCCTAACAAAGTTGAGCAAAATCACTTGAATCGTTGACAAAGAGCATGACCTCATCAGTGGACTCCTACCTTCATCAAAGCCATTTATCCAGGCCCCCGATGGTAGAAGAAAGCCTGGTAGCGAGGGCACGTCATGCACGTTTGTCCATCCATATGTTTGTCTGTCTGCACCGTTTTCTACCAGCATATCTCGAGAACAGTTATACCTAGGCACACTAAAAACTTACATCATACATTACAAATGCATGTTATTACGGAACAGAAGCCTATGGAAAATCATGGAAATTATTTAGATGAAATTATCTTCATTTCCTTGCCAAATTTTCGTTACAAATGATGGAATGTTATTACAGTACTGATTATCTCTTTAATAATTCGTCACGTTAAATCCATCTTCATTTTATCAAGCCAATTTCTACGTTCCCACTTCGAACCTGCCTTGATTTATCTGAACACCTTCAGTGTTCAAAATCGGAGGTGTAAATTTCACCTACGAACGAGAGACGAACCAATCAGAACCTACACACCGATTGTGTGTAGGGTGGCATCATCCTCAAGTAGCGCCGTCATTCCTCCTAATATGGTGCTTGTGCTAGCCCAATATATAGTTTAGCCAATCAGTAACGCTCTTCTATGACACATTTCGAAATTCAAATGGTTTCGAGGTCAGTGACGCCTCATGTCTATTTATAAGTTCTTTGAACATTGAATGAGACCAGATGTATCAAGGGAAGTTCGAACTGGGAACGTAGAAATTGGCTTGATAAAATGAAGATGGTTAAATCATACTCACTCACTCACTTAATAATTAGTCTCTGACAGCAATTCAATTCAAAATTTTCATTTTTTTCCGCCTCTGTTGAAAATAATTCAGAGAGGTAACATTTTGCCATAAATTAATCAATTCGAATACTCCTAATTTTTGCCATTCATTTATTGATTTCATTTCCAATCATTTTATTTGCAGTGAGCAGTACAAGAAGTGACAGTATAGAATCAAAATACAGAACAACCGTCCGAGCTGCCATTGGTGACGAAATCAAAATGTTTTCTTCAAGTTCAAATTTGCATGGTAAGGCAAATTTATGATTGAATGTTTGTACATGTATTTGCGGAACTAATTGAGGAAATTGTAATACATGTTTGTAAAAAGAATTCAAGCTGTACACATGATGTCAGAATAAAAGAGATCAGTTTAAGAAAAATTAAGGAAAATGTGATAAAACTCTATTATGGTACTTGTTGGCATTTGGAGTGAATTCCCCATCAAAATTTCAGTCGCCCCCAATTTTGGGGACAAAATTCAGTTAAAGGTTATACAGAATGGTCTCAAAATCTGCTACTTTTTTGTGCTAAATTGTTGTAGAGGTGATTATATAGATTTGTTTTACATTTTTGTATGTTTTCAAACTGCCCAAGGTTGGAAATACATGTAGCAGCAGTAAAGTGCGACAATTTCACGCCCCTTTCAAAACGGCGAAAGCTGTGACCGCTTGACCCGTGACGTCACAACCTGATTACGATCTTGCTCAAATGCCTGTTGTGACGTCAAAATGTCCGCGACATCACGCTACAACTCCCACAGTTGGGTGAATCTTTCATAACAACGCCCGACGTCATAGACTATGACGTTTACGGCGCAATCGTAATCAGATTGTGACGTCATGCACCAGAGGTCATGGCTCCAATACGTTTTCTCCCACATGTGTGCTATTCGTGTCCTAAAACCCACTTCGACGACATTATTCAAGAAAAAAATACTAATTTGTTGTTTGGAACACTACTGGGTATGTTTTAATGTAAAGTAGTATAGACTCATTTGGTATAACCTTTATAAGTGTCCTAATAAACTTGATCACCCTCTATCATGTCTCTAATCATTGAAATAATGGAGAAATAATGGATTATTGCATGATTTTGATCCATTTCGTCAACTTACTGTTTTAATAAATTTGAATTATTTAGTGCCAAAAGTGCCTCCACCCCCTCATTCCTTGCTCTATGGAAAGTTACAGATATACATGTATGATTGTCCACTTGTTTGAGCATGTTTAGATACTGCGCTTAATTATGTTATTCGTAACACAAAGTTTATTTTCCATGTTCCAGATCTGGACCAGTCCCTAGCCGGTATATTCAGAAATGATGTCAACCACCTTCACATATTTTTGTTACCAAAGACCTCGAAAATTCCTCTAGCGAAAGCTTATGTAGGATCTTACAGAAACACATTCCATCGCATTACTGGTGAGTGAGAAGAATTGTATGTATGGTAAGTTCCCCAAGTATTCACGACCAGAAATTAATATCGACAGTTGTGAAAACTGACCACTTGCAGGATTTTCTTTCATTGTATAATATTTACCTCATATTTCACTCAAACTTATCAAGGAAATTGCGTTAATGTTTACACTCGGTCCGTCCGTGGTCCGGTCCAGTTGTAGACGTCCGCAAATAAATTAAACCTAAGGCTAAACTAAGTTTGAACGAATTTTTAGCGCATTGTGAACAAATTGCCACTGGACGGAAATAACTAAACGGAAATGAATGCACCAAAATGAACGGAATGGATGACTGCAAATATTGCATCCGTAATTCTCGGCACAACTTTCCCCGAAAGTTATTGCACTTCTTCGAAATGATTCTGTTGAGTGATTTCCCGTTTTCTGATTACGATCGGAACATATTTGTCAAACAAAGTTAATAAGTGGAAGGGATGTTTGTTATCGACTAAATGTTGTTAAATTCAGAATAATATCGATCTTTTCAACTCATCAATGGGTAATGTTTCACATCATGTGACCTCGAAAAATCTGGTTCAACTTCGATTGGATTGAACTTTACCTATTTTGTCATCTGACCTGAGGAAAAGTGAGCATTTTCGAATTGACTTAGGGTTGCGAATACTTAGGGAACTTATGGTATTGTTATGTATACATTGTGTGTGCTGTAAAAGAATAGACAGTGCTGTGACTTCATGCTTCCCCTCTTGCCTCTGGTGACCAGAAAACCTGGGGAAAATAATGGAATTCAGTTGTTACTTGCCCTGCATCGCAATCAATTTTTACCCCTCGGCCAAAGTTTTTGTATTCTGAATGAACTTGTGTGACTAGTAAGCCTTATTTCTTTGATCATTGAAACAGACGCACCTGAGCTGGCAGACGAGATAAGTATGGCTGTGAAGGAGGTGCTTGTAAGGGAGACCACTCTGCAGCGAAAACTCGACTCCATCCAGGGGGCCACAAATCTCAAGGTACATCACTATCATTGTCCACTTTCTTCATGTACATACACATTTCTAACTCTACTTCGCTGACATCGGGCTTTTAATTTAACACAATGTTCTCCAGACACTGCCAGATGTGAATTTGGAGATATTTACAAAATTCCAGACCTTGCTGTCAGGAAAACCACAGCCTTCAGTTCTGCTCTCCTGGGATGGATTTTCAAGGCGAGCAGGGGAGCAAATTGACCAGAGCTTTATATTAAACAATGCAGTAATAAGAGGATTCAAGCGAGTGATAGACTACTCTCCTCGATTCATTTTAGTTGAGAAATATCTGCTGACTGATCTGCTGGTCTCCTGGCAAAGCCTGGTAATAGGTCTAAGGCTTACATGTCTTGAACAATTCACAAAACACACCTTGAAAATGATTGAATTGGCTGTTTCATCATGGCCCTTGTTTGCTTGTTCATGTAAATGTATTGGTTCGAACAACAATTGAACTTCATATGTAAGAATTAGATATGTATGAAATCTTCAATTGTTGACCATGATTTATAAAACAGCAAGGTTAGATGACAATAGAATAGAATTCGATGAATATATTGCCTATTGTTTGATAGAACAAACATTATCATGCATTCAAATGTCTTCTTTTTTCTTCTTGTATTTTTTTCATCTCTACTTAGCCCGACAAGGAGAGTATGCGAGCGGTGAAGACAAATCCAGGCTATGATATCACCTTTACTCTGGTTAACCCTCAACCAGACCTACTCGACGTACGATGGGACATCAAAGCTGCTATAGAAGGTACTACGCATACAAAAGCCACCGTGTATAATGTGCATCAAGCAGAATTATTTTCTGTATTATGAAATTCTGAGTAACTGAGGCCCAGGTTTCCACATTCGGAATCGCATTCAGTCCTCTTTTAATGTCTGTTGCTGTCAGGAGCTTGCCAGAGAAAATGTTCTAATAGTGACACCTTGACAGAAACTGACAACCGAAATCTGTGTACGAGAAATGTACACCTGTCACACTGGAGAGAGAAAAAGCGTTGAACTGATTTCGAAAGTTGAAGCTGCTTGGTTATCGACATGTGGATCGGCTTTCACCATCCACATGCGAAACAACTCTGTAAACAGGCAGTTATGACCACTGTACTGTACCACTGTATTAAACGGTGCAAACACGACCAGGAAAATTCGTCACGATTTGATTTGATTTGACTGGGTTAGTGCAGATGACAGTAGCCATTTCGAAGTAATAATATGACAAAAAATTTGTTCCCAATCAAAACCTAAATCATCTTTGTACACCAAGTCCATTTCTATGCATACAAATTGAATTGCACTTGCCAACCAATTGTCTTTGAATGAGGGATGTAAATCTATAAATAGAGACATCATTTTTCGATCAGTTGGTAGAACATTTAAGGGCTTGCACCATTATTCCTTCTTACGCAATTTCCCTCACAAATTTGGCAGTCACACAAGAGTAGAACTTTGGAATTATAAAATAATTTATAATATTAATAGTAGATTTTATATGTTATTTCCTTCTTTTGTTTCAGCTTATCTGAAGCCCTTTACTGGAAAACTGGAGAAATATATCCACCTCCATATAAACTCACAGGTATACAGGTTAGATTGGCTGAATAGAAATAATATGTATAGTAAAGGTTCTAATAATGGGATCTTTCACATTAATCCTTGGACAATGTTGTTTTTTCCTGGTGTCGACGACACTGGTGCACAGTACGTGGGCCATGGAGTGTGCGGGTTGTTCTCATGATATCTCCCCTATGTTTATAACATAGAGCGTGTTCCTCAAATATGGATAACTGGTGTAAATATGGTAATATGGATAAAATATTCCTATTATTCCAAGGAAGGACCAATAAGCTTACATTTAATATGATAATTTTAGCAACTTCAGGTCAAAAATATACCAGTGATCGTTGATTGAAAAAATATTCTGGGTTAAAGACATAGGGAAACGCACGTAATGACGAACTGCAGCTCAAGTGGCCAGCCAGGTGTCTGTGCACCGCCCGCTGCCATCAAGGCCAGACAGCATTGTCCAGGGATTAACTTGAATTATAGTGGGAATTGCTCATTGAGTGATACTCCATGAAGTGATACAGAAACTCTGTGATTGACTTTGGCTGGAGTTTCTTCCAATTGTCTTCACAAGCCAATGAATATGCTGGATTTTCATTTGAAAATTTGAACTGACCAATCAAATGTTTTCATACTGAAAAATATCCCATGATGCATTGCGGTTTCTATGAACTTCAGTGACCTTCAATCATCCCCAATTTTGTCTTAAATCATAATCATGATCAATCTAATAAATTTGATCTTCTCTTAAAATCTAGGAGAAACTACATTAGGTAACTAGACCTGGCTTTGGGTTTCATTTCATCAGAATTTGTGAAATTGCGCAAAAATTAAAATCATCACAAAATGCCTTTTTTTAGGGCCACGTTTTCTTCTTTTAATTCTTCAAAATACTGTGATTTCTTCAAAGGTATAAATTCTAGAGCTCGTCCCGGCCGAATCGCTCCATGTATATTTAAATATTTTTTGGCAGGTGTTGTTTTATACGGGATTATTGAGGAGATCACAGAAGGACAAAAAGAAGAACTGTTACTATTACACAGCTGAAGACCTCCCGCATATGATTAACCCTCTAGAGGCAAAATTAGGTGAGTTAACCCTTCAGAACCCTGTGAAAATGATAGAACCCTTGGATGCTTTAATTTTAATAAAAGAAAGAAATAAAACGATTGATAGATAATTGTTTTATAATTCAAAAGTAAAAAAAAAGGAAAATAGAATGTTAACAAAATTCGAAGGTTGACAAATGTGGTGAATTCTTCTGGTGAATTCCAAGCACCAGAAAAAGTAAGTACAGAATTTCTACAAGTCTCTTGCTTTCAATCATGGATGAACTCATTTGAGAACATGAAAATTTTCAGTCTGGCTGATTACAGACTTTTGGTAGTCTGACATTCTCAAAGACATTTTCAAGCAGATTTCAGGCTTACCTAGCAGTGCCAATTTCTATGCCTGATTGTTGAGAGAAGAGCTGGACAAGTTTAAATGTTACTCAGAAAGCTTACGCAGAAAATTGAGAAATCTTTATAGACAACATCCACAGAGATTTTATCTCGGCGCCATCACAGACAGCTCCTGTTAATATGATATGTGGTAATTAGGTCTTTCCATTACAAATAGAAAGACCTTTTGTTATTCTACGGATTATTATTATTATTATTCTACTTTTGTAATAGCGGCTAAACGGCTTGATATACAGCTTAGATATTTGGCACCTTTGTAGATACGAGGCTGTACCTTCTGGTACAGGTACTCAATTTTGACCTTGACCTTGACCTATTGAGCTATGGGCTTTTTCTGATAAAAACACCATTTTGCGAATATTGACCAAACGCATAAGGCGATGCCGCTGAAATTTAAAATGTGAAAGTTTCCAGATACACCCAACAAAATAACCAATAAAATAAGTAGCTCAAACAAGCGGTTTTCGAGTTCTCTCCCCTGGTGCTGTTTTTCGCGTGGGCTGTGTACAGCCAAAACTAAAGAACATACCTAAAAGAAAGTTGATGGTTGGTAAGTGTTACATATGGTCATGCTGTAGTTATATTTTTTAATTGTTACGTAACAAGAAAAAGTAGTTATCTGCCTTTTAATGTTTTTCAAAACCCGGTATTTTATAAGGAAATAGGCTACGGCATTGATACTCCTAATATCAATGAACACTTTAATGACCGAAAAGAATGTGACCTTAAATTTGACCTTTGACCTCCAGGAGCGTCTCTGTATGAGTGCAAGGTTAGGTGGTGAAATCTTGAACGGCTAATGCGATCAGCCTGAAAATAAGGTCACGTGACCTACATCATGTCACAAGGTCACCACTTGTCTCAGATCTCGGCCTTGACCTTGACCTTTGGAGTGGTAAGCATCCAAATATTGAAAATACGGCTTCCATTTTCTGAAAAACTAACGCACTGACAATTACAAAACAATGAAACAATAGTGGGCACAATATTGTCTTTCTTTTGGCGCAACTTATAAAACGATCCGATGTGACCTTGACCTTGAATATCGCAAAAAACATTGTTCGCATTTTTCTCAAAAACTACAACATGCAGGAATCTGTAATTTAGTACATTTGTAGCCTATGATATAGGTATGACGTCACTGAATTTTCAACCTGACCTTGACCTTGGTTCCAGAGTGATGGCCCTTTACATTTTCACCCTTGAAGGGACCGCACTGCGGTGGTCTAATGGTTAGAGCGTCGGCCTCGTAAGCAGTAGGTACTGGGTTCGATCCCAGGCCGGGTCATACCTAAGACTTGAAAAATGGAGCTTGTTGCTCCCTCGCTTACGCTCAGCATTAAGAGGATAGAACAAGGACTGGTTCGCTCGGTGTCAGTATAATGTGACTGAGTGGGGTGTCATGCCTGCCTACGGCATGATATTTCAGTGGGACAGCACTATAAAATGGCAGCATTAGATCTGCTCTGTTACAAGTAGGTTTCCCTGCCTCTCCCCCTTCCCTCCCTTCCCTTCCCCGTCGTGATATAGCTGAAAAAATGTTGAAAGCGACGTTAAACCCTATTCACTCACTCACTCACCCTTGAAGGGCTGTGATGAGAAAACTAATCCTCACCTGGTCTTGAAATTTGCATATAAATATAGGTCATTACATGACGTCACAGAAAAGAACTAGAACAGGAAAAAAGGTACCAGAAAGTATAGGAGATATTTGACAAAATTTGGAAATTTCACTTTTTTGATGCCATGGCGAAACTACAACTCCAATCCGCGCCATATTCACAGGACATTGAGAGAATATATATATGTATTTGCCTTTGAAATTTCAGGAAAGTAGCTTTGATAGGTGTAGAGATATTAAAAAAACAATTTTCCCTCACTATTAAGCCGCTAAATGATTCTCTCGCCCTGTTTGTGGTCATTTGTTGATTTCATCTATTCAATGGTCGCTGTCAATTTCGCTATAGCGATTCGGCTGTAGCACTCGAGGCATCCCGTGTAAGCAATAAAATTAATGTCGTGTTACATGACGGGGCTGGCTCATTATTGGAAACCATATAACTCTTGAACCGCAATAGATACGGACTTCTAATTTGTTGCCTGGTACTTCCAAGAATGAGTTCTTTCGTTGATAATGATTCCGTATTTCCTGGTACAAATGCAACTACGGAACCAATTTTGCTTCATGTCACATGACCATCGATATTTGGGGTCATTTTGTCGGGCAGAAAAACAGTCTGTGAGAAGCACAGTCTCCAGGCGACCAAAAATCAAGCTTAACTTTCTCCATTCAAGCCATTGTTTGGACTCCAGGGACAATTTTCTATACACATTTCAACGTACTAACATTTTCGGATCGATGAAGGAGCCGTCTAGGGCTCAAATAAAGCTCGGAAATGTGTTCAACAGCTGCTGCTTACCAACATAGGCAAGTTTGTTAGAAGAAAAACGCAATAAAAATCTATAAGGTAGTAACAAGCAAAGTGAAAAAACGTGTCTGTGCGTGTAAAGCGACCAAAACAATGGTCGCGACCAAAGCGGCCCGCGACAATGTGTTTACTCATTTGCATTAAGAAGGGAAAGACCGCGCCATTGTACCAACAATGTCCAGTTTGGACATTTTATTGTAATCTAGCCATAATAGTGACGTCCTGATCCCCCCACCCCCCAAAAATAGCAGCATTTGCAGGTCACATTTAAAGGAATGTAAATAAAACTAAAGGTAGTCTCTGTTTATAATTTGCAGGTTCTCATGTGTCCAACAACCCCAGCCTGGAGTTTGTGGTCTATGTACCATTCAGGGATCAGAGCCCATTGTACATTTATGATGAAACAGGTAAAATCAATTGTTATAATTAGAAAAGAATCTGAAATTAGGTGTAAAGAAATAGGTATTGTACACATTTTATGAACCTCATCCCGGTCAGGGGATATTGAATCGCTGTCTGTCCGTGTGTGCGTGCATGCATGCATGTGTCATGTTTTTTTTCTAGCACAATAATTCGAACACTTCTGATCCAATTCACTCCCAATTTTGAAAGAAGGCATCCTTGGGGAATATTGATTTGAAGGTAACTAGATCAAAGGTCACAGTGTCTTTATTATATTTTACCTATTGTAATGTATTGTGAACATCTGCATTTGAACTGTTGTCTATCATACATGTCTGTTATGAATCCTTTCTTTTAATAATGTAACCTTCTTTGGTGGGGGGGGGGGGGAAGGCTTCTCTTTATCAAGTTCTACTCAACACAGGAAACAAACTTATAATATTTTAAGTACAACTAATCATATTGGGTCTATTTGCCTAAATCCAAAATTGCAGCCATGAAGGTTCACTCCTGTAAATCACGATTTCAACATTTTCTTCTTTCCACATTGAACAATTTTGACTAGAATGAATTTACTTGATATCAAACAAGTCTGTACTTGTTTATATGTCAATTATTAGACGAGGTTGTAGTATGCAATAGCGAGCTCTGTCCATCCATCATAATAATCTTCGAATCTAACTTACCTATGGGGCAAGGAGGAACCCTATTTATTTTGAGGTCAAAAATCAAGGTCACTGTGGCCCAAAAATCAAATTATCATAATTGTTATGTCCAGGCTACAACACCAGTTCAGGATATAGATTGTGATTACATCATAGCAAACAAGAAGGCTATTGATATTACTCTCTGTCTGTTAGTTAACTTTTGTTGTCAGTGCGATATCTTCAGTTTCTGGTTATGGAATTTGGTTCTAAACTTTGGTTATGCCTTATCTGTGTTGTAAAATGGAACCCTATTCATTTTGAGAGCAACAGGTCCAGATTGGGACTCAATTCTCTCTCTCTCTCAATGACATGGCATTGAGTACATTTTGGGCAACACGTGATGTGCATGTCTGCGCATGACAAGGGAACCAGTTAAATCGTCACACCATTTGGCCAGCCAATCATAGATCACCACGTGGTCAGCCCTCTCTAACTGCATCGTCAGTCGGCTGTCAGCATGCCTAGCGATTTGTAAATGAACATGTTGGCATTGTGGGAAGTTGATGCTGGGTCGATATCGGGCCTTACAGACTAGTCTTTTGTGTTAAATGCCGTCATTTTCATCTGACGACGATACAGCTCACCAATCCCCAGTGTATGAGTTGTCACAGCGAAACAGGCTAAATAAACCCAGGAAATCCTCTAATATTGTTCATTCTATAACTCAGGATATACCTCAAATGGCTCCGGACAAAGAAGCCTACTGATTTTGTGCTCAAAATGCCATACAAAACTCGAGCAGGTGAAGGTCACTGCACCTGAACACCAGGAAATAGTGGAAAATACTGTTGTGCATGCTATAACCTCAAGTGTTGGACTGCAGAATGTGACAGAATTTTGGGTACGGTATACATCAAACTGATGCATGGCAATGAAGAAACCTATTGATTTTGAGGTGTGTCTCTTAACTTCAGTTTGCTGTGTGATATCTCCACTTCTAGGATATGGATCGTGACCAAACTTTGGGTATGATGAAATCCCAGTCTTAGAAGACTGTAGAAACTACACCTACAGAGGTTTTAGCCAGTACAATGAGCAGGCCTACCTGCTGGTTATTTCCCGGGAGAAACTGTCTGTCACGTTCGTTCCAGTCCAAGTCAGTCTGAGTTCCTTCACCCAGCCCGCGAGCTATTCTCATTGGCTTTTGGGCAATCAGCTCCCTCTACTGAGGGGAAATCACTCTATAATACAGTCAGTGGTCTTCCGTGCATTAATATTCCACTATGCTCGTCAATAGTCTATTATTGTCTAAACCGACAAGACAGTAACCTATTCTCACTACAAGATCTCACTACAAGACAGAAAAAACACTTGTTGATTTGGGCGTCAAGCAAGAAGCAGTCATTGTGTACCAAAATTATCAGTACCAAAATTTAATTGTGAGTTCTCAAATGTTAAATCTGACCAATCTGCTGAAGCCCCATGCGATCTTGTTAATTAGGAACTTTCAGGAACTTGTTACCCCCCAACTTCATATTTGTCTAATAATTTTGTTATTTTTTTAATTTTTCTTCTATAACATAATCTTCAGATACCAAAGTGAACAGTAACTCCTTCCTGAGCCCACAGTGGGGAGGCATTCATATCTACAACATACCCGCCACACTACCTGGCAAAGAGTTACCTGCCCCTGTTGACGTGGACATGAGAAAGGTGATGGAAGTGTTCATGTCACAGCTGCGGTTATTACTTGGCTTCCAAGCTCAGGTAAATTCATGTTGCTCCTTTCTGTCTGTCTGTCCACCCATGCATCCAATCATTCTGGATATCTTTTCTGGTCAGAGTTTTCAGCTCGTCTGTATATAGCACAGTATGTCATTGAGTCCTCGCTTTGGGTAAACATATGATATTGGATTCGGTTGTGCACTTTTTAGTTGCTCAAAGATGTCAGATAAGTCACATTATACTTCCCACCTAGGAGAATGAAAAATTGTTGACTCTGTTAGGATTTGCGTAATATTTAGAGGAATTGAATTATAGTTCTTGCCAAATTTTGGGGACTGGACTGAATAAAATAATTTCTAGCTTCACCGACACTGCAATGTTATTTCTGGGGGTTTTTTTTTTTTTTGGTAATTTTTTTTTTTTCATCAGTTCTTACACATTTGCCTCAATCTAGAAGGTTGTTGCCAAAGAGTTGTTTGCTGTTCTGATTTTATTTGCAGGAAATAGTATTGTGGATGGATGACTGTTCAAGTAACTCGAAGAACATTGTTTATTTCATGCAAATTGTATGAAACTGCTCTATTTGGTCTGTGTGCCTCCCTCCCCCATCAATTTTTTTTTCTTTCGAAAAAGTGCTTGTAAGGCTATGGATGAAGTTTATTCAGTTGTACACCACATTGTCTCCAGAATCTAAGTTCACTCAGATCTTTATAGGGATTCCAATGTCAATGATCACTTGAGGAACTGATCAGGCATTCAGACTTCTAAGCATTCACTCCATGCGCCTCATTATACCCCCCGACACGTAGTGTAGGGGGCGTATACTGGTTTCAGCTTGTCCGTCCGTCCGTCCGTCCGTCCGTCCGTAACATTTCGTTTCCGGAGCATAACTTGACAACCGCCAGTTGGATTCCTCTCAAATTTGGTATGCAGCTACCATACCATGAGACCTTGCTTGGGATTGCGTTTGGCGCATGTGCGTCTACAGGTGGCGCCACCTAGGGTCATTCCATAACATTTCGTTTCCGGAGCATAACTTGACAACCGCTACTTGGATTCCTCTCAAATTTGGTATGTAGCTACCTTACCATGAGACCTCGCTTGGGATTGCGTTTGGCGCATGTGCGTCTACAGGTGGCGCCACCTATGGTCAAAAGTTTCTCATGTCAGTCCGTAACATTTCGTTTCCGGAGCATAACTTGACAACCGCTACTTGGATTCCTTTCAAATTTGGTATGCAGCTGCCATACCATGAGACCTCGCTTGGGATTGCGTTTGGCGCATGTGCGTCTACAGGTGGTGCCACCTAGGGTCAAAAGTTTCTCAAGTCAGTTCGTAACATTTCGTTTCCGGAGCATAACTTGACAACCGCTACTTGGATTCCTCTCAAATTTGGTATGTAGCTACCTTACCATGAGACCTCGCTTGGGATTGCGTTTGGCGCATGTGCATCTACAGGTGGCGCCACCTAGGGTCAAAACTTTTTCTTGTCGGTCCGTAACATTTCGTTTCCGGAGCATAACTTGACAACAGCTAATTGGATTCCTCTCAGATTTGGTATGTAGCTACCTTACCATGAGACCTTGCTTGGGATTGCGTTTGGCGCATGTGCGTCTACAGGTGGCGCTACCTATGGGCAGAATTTTCTCAGTTGGTCCGTAACATTCCATTTCTGGAGCATAACTTGACAACGGCTGATTAGATTCTTCTCAAATTTTGTATGTAGCTGCCATACCATGAGACCTAGCTCAGGATGTTGCATATGCGTCTACAGGTAGTAAGTTTAATATTTCACTTCCCATTTGCTTCCTTTTCCTCTTCAATATGGTTATCCAGATGACAGTAATTCGCCTATCTGTTGCAACAGCCCATTTCAAGTCTACACGGTTCTAGTGGTAACAACAGTTAGGTAAAACACAATATGCCTGCATAACCCCATTCTCAACAATCAATATTAACATCAATTTTCTGAACAATCCATTAAACTCATCTGAGTATCGTCACGACACATGCATAGACAATCCGTTAACCGCACTCCAACCGAGCGAGGTCTCATTGTCAACTAGTTACATACTGTGCTGCCACTCATAACATGTATACTTATATTCCTCTACAAATACTCATCAATTCCTATCAAATGTGCATCCGGGGGGTATCTTGTAAGCATGCTTACTGATGATTTCCACTGCCACAATCCCATTCAGCTTACTCGTGAAACGTTAACCACCCCCATGTATCTATGCCCTTACGGGGGGTATCTTGTAAGCAGCCTTACTGATCATTTTGATCAAATGTGTGCATCCCTCAGACTATGCTCTAGTTTGTACTGGTTCATCCACTTTATTTTGAACCTTAACACAGAGAGACAACTTCTCTGATATGATATGATTTTATTTTCATTACTCGACATACAGAGAATAGTCTAGAGACCTAAAAAAAAATAATCGTAGGCAACATAGAATACGGTGACTGCAAAATAATTTAAGACGTGAATACCTTTTACCCAGCAAATCAAGGGAGACAACTATTGTAAATATCTCCATCCAACACATCATGGGGGACAACTCCTGCATCTGGAGAACCACAACCAATCTTCAGGCAGAACTAGAAACACATTTGCCTCTGTGTGAGAACATGATATTCCCCATTTGGGTGTCCTATTCCTTGTATTCCATGCTAACATTCTTTGACATTTGTCACTGAGTATAGGTCATTAGTGGCACTGGTATCTGGGAAGGGCAGAGAGGCGTCTGTATGAATTTGCAGTTTACTGCAATTCTGTTGTTGTCAGCTGTTTTTTCTCATGGAGTGAAAGTTTTACCCAATTTAGCAGTAAAAATATGCTACTGTGAATGTATTTATTATATATATATCCCAATATTATCCTGGGATGGATTTACCAGCCTAAACAGACTTATGTTTCATGCAAAAATATCAAATCTTCAGTTGTCATCTTTGTCTTACAGGTACCTGGTTTGCCGATAGAGTTGGCTAATGTAGGAAATAAGGGTATATCACAATGGGTAAGTTTTTGTGCATCTTGTTTGTTCTCTAACTACAGATGATATTCAGTTGAGTTAATTGGGGTGTATTTTCCTCATTTATCATTATTCAAGAAACAATAAAAATCAATTACCCTGACATGATCTGAAAATTCAGTTGAATTTCATTACACGGAAATTGGACCATAGTCGCCGTCATGTCTCCGATCACTACATGTACAAGATAGTCAATCAACTTCGACCAAATTTACGATAAAATTTTTTACATCTGAAAGGTAACGTGGTCTCTTAATTTGATATGTATTGTGAACAGGAGCTGGACAGCTGGCTGAGAGGGCGCTGTATGGAGAACTTGGCAACCTCCACTGTTTCACTCACCTCATTGGCTCAGCTTCTCGGGCAGATCAGTAACATCGTGATTAGGGATGAGATTGGCAGAGAGGTAAACATTATCTCACTATAAATTGGCTGTTTGTCATGCATTTTGGTGGACTCCACGTTACAGTGGTATATCTTCCCATTCAACCACTGCAGGTCCAGGGCCGTAGCCAGGATATCTGAGTAACCAGGGGGGTTTGCTCTTGCTTCGAAAAGATACATCTTCGGGTTTGCAGTATGAGAAAAGGGCCAAATAGGGGTTTGCTTCCATCTGAAAGGACATTTGTATGAGAATAAACAATATTTTTTTCCAATAAGGTGGTTCGCCTGAACCCAGAAACCACCCTTTGGCTATGGGACTGATATCATCAACAACAATGCTGGCCAGAAAGCCAAGTGCACAAATATATACACTCTAATGTCTTCTAGTGTTGTGACGTCTCAATCAAATATCCATTGTTGGCATCCTATAAGTAAAACAAAATATCAACATTTGGAGGAGAGTCTATGAAGTTGGAAGACACAAATGGGTTGGAGACATGCCTATCTCTGCTTTGATTGGCTAACAAATTAATTTCACGTGGAGCGGGTTATGAATATGACATTGATTATCTGCACTGGTTGAATGGGAAGAGATATTACAGTAGAATGGAGGAGTTTTGATATTTGGCCTTTTTCTGCTCCTGTCTTTCCCCCAATCGATGCGATGAACAATACCACCATAGATTCTCTAATGATTCAAGCAGACTATTGACATTCAATCACCGCCAGATTTTATTTCAAGTTTTGATTAGGTACTCTAATAATTTGATCACCTCCGTCAATAAATAAGGTACCGTTATCGTATTATTTCATCTACTTTTCATTCTAATAAATTTGATCACCAAAAATACTTTTTGGTGAGAAAACGCACCTCCTGTGATTGACTTTTTGAGTGGGCTTCAATGCATTTTGCTGAGAAGCAATAGGAACTTGATATGTGATGTCTAGCACTGTAATATCACTTGTCTTTATTGCACCATGTAAGCATCCTGTCTGTGTCTTGTGCGCTGTCGTCAGTGTTTTATAGGGTGGATGGAGGGTGTCTGGTTCCATGGTGCTTCAAAGATTTCGTCTTTGAAGTAGCAGGAACACAACTGGGCTGGGTGGCGCTTAATTGGTTCGTCATGATATAGCTGAAATATTGTTGAAAGCGACATTAAATTCTATTCACTCACTCACTCACCCCTTCTTGAGTGGTTACCATAGTAGCCATTGTCATGGTAATGAAACATTACAATAGAAGGGTCAGAAGAAAGTTCAGTCAAAGCAAAAGTACATCATCACAATTTAAAAAAAAACCAATTCTGTAACGCTATCACTTTCTGCTAAGCCCAGATTGCTAGTTTACATGCAGGCTGCCATCAATGTCAGAAAGTTTGTTTCAGGGACATATGGTGGCGTTAATGACAACTGGTCAACTATAAAAAGGTTACTGCCCACTGTACTGATATACTGGGGCAAACAGGCCCAGGCAAATCTGTCGAAATTTGAATTGACTGGTTGTGCCAGGGATTTTAGGACTAAAATATAAAGAAAACATTTAATAGGACATTATTGTTCTGATTTTTATGCATGTTTACAGGTACAGACGTCCGTCGAGTCCATAAAAGAGAGCCAGAAATTGCTGTCTGAGGGAGAACTAGAAAAAGCATTTTACCTGTCACGACAAGCTATAATATCCTCAGGTATGCTCTCTGAACTGAGTTATCTGGCTAGCGTGTCAAATCCAACAATTGTCATTATCATACATGTATGGTATTTTCTTCTATCACCAAATTAAAATCCAATCATCTCCAATTTTGTGGACCCGAGTGAGTGAAAAGAATGGGACCGAGCTCCCCGGGTAGCTTGTTATTATTGGTGGCTAACCTGGAGAAATGATGGTAATAAACAAATCGTTAACTTATATTGTGAAAGGTATATAGCATAATATTGTTTTCTGGTCTATTTTCAGAAAAAGCCTTCTTTGATCCCTCTCTTCTTGAACTTCTTTACTTCCCCGAAGATCAAAAGTAAGTAGTAGTAGAAGCTTAGCATGATCAGCACGAATGTAGTGGTTATGAATTGAATTTGATAAAAGTTATAGTTATCAGTGTTATTGTTATGAATTTCCAGGGGTTGGAATTTTTGATAAAATTTACCTGTTCTCAGAAAGGCAGCTTTGAATTATACCCCACCACCCATTGAAATTTTATTGGCCTTCCCAATGTTGTAACATGGATTGAAGGGAATTTCCTCCCATGACCCATAGAATAAAAAATGTAGTGCCTTCCTCCCCTCCCATACCTTTTTAAGTGGAACAGCCCTTAGACAGATCCCTGAACAAATTTGCAGTGATATATTGAACTTATGATTCTCTATTTATGTTCATCAAAAAATACTTAATATTGCAATGAAGAATTTAGGTGTGAGAAGAAAAAAAAAATCTTGCACAAACAAAACAACATCCATTTCCAAAAGCACATGGCTACACATGGTGGGCATGGTTTAACTATCCATGTGCCTTTGGAAACAGATGTTTTGTTCAACACATGCACATTACACAAACATGGCAGCAATTGAAAATTGAGGAGACTGTAGAAATTGTTGATAAAATGTTTTCATTCTTGTGCTTTGTACAAGGCATATAAAAACCCCAGTGACATCATCCACGCGCAGTTAGGTGATCATAGAACGGAAAAGATATATTCAGGGGAGTGTTAGAGGTTTGAAAGTAAGTATTTATTGGGCGTTCTGAATTTTATTTTTTCACATGCAACTACCGTGATAAAATGCCAAGGTTTCCGCTTGGTGTCTTTTTAGGCTAATCATGCCTATACCTTGTATCAGCTACATTAATTGTATTTTGTTCTATTTGCAGATTTGCAATCTACATTCCACTGTTTTTACCAATCAGTATTCCTGTTGTGATGTCTCTACTTCAAGCTGTCAAATGGTTCAAGGCCAGGCGAAAAAGTAGCACAGACCATCCCAAACAGTCGTAAACCCAACTAGAATGTCACAGCGTTTGTGTTAACTTGTATGCCTGTACTTAATTCCTACCATCTTCATCCACATGTTGACTTCTCCATTCACACGTCAAATTAGCCTTGATATATCAGCCCACTGGCTCTGTTCTAAAGAATTTATAAATAGTCACAAAACGTCATTCACCTCGAATCCGTTTGAATATTGAAATGTGCCGTATGAGGGGGTTACATTTGCGTACACTTCGCCGTCCATAAGATGGCCTGCGAATCGTGTGGCCGATATTGCGGAGCGATAGCCGATACTTTACCGTATGCTGTTCGGTCTTCATCCGCCGGAGAACAGACTCGAGAAATCTGATAAATTACAGGCTTTTCATACTACTTCTGAAACATATATTGTCTGAGTTTACAAAATATACAGATATGAACAAGTAGGACAACACATGACGTTGGTAGAGTTTAGCTGATTGGCCGACAGCATCTCGTGGTGTTGATTTCGGGGAGTTCCCTCATATAGTTGCCAAAAGTGGGCTGAAAATGGATACACACGATCCCAGGTCAGTCTTACTGCGTATAGACGACCCAGATGGTTACAGGTTGGAGTGAGTTATTGAGTTGTTGTCCTTTGTATCTGGGGTGAGTGAGTGAGTAGGATTTAATGTCGTTTTCAACATTTTTTCAGTCATATCACGACGGTGCCTTCATGTACCAGAACACGAGAGTGTCCACAGTTCCTATTATCCTGGACACTGATCAGCCCAGCCAGAACAGCACCCGATCACCCATCCAAGTATTGACCGAGCTCAACGTTGATTAACTTCGGTGATCTGACGAGAACCCAACGCGATACGCTGTACTGGCCATCCCTACCACCAGAATAGGGGGATTGACAGAACTACTGAGATACGTCGCCCTACACATAGTCGTTGGATATGTTTTGTCTCGTCTCTGGATTGCAGATGAAATTTACACCTCAGATTTGAAAGCTTTCGGTGATCTGATCTATGAAGGCTAATTCAAAGTATGAACGGAGAAGTTGACTTGTGTATCAAGATGCATTCCTACTGCACTGGGGCGCATGCATCCATACTTCTTCATTCAAAAACAGTCTACTGTTCCATCAATTGGACATGCTTGAGATGGTGATATTTTTTCTCTGTGAATGGCTAGTATTGTGGAATCTTGCGGCTAAAATTGCTGGACACTTATCTTTGCTGAATGTTACCACTTTTCTGTAAATGAAGGAAGACAAGCGACACAGATTTCCTCCAAGCCGTTCTTACAATCTTGGTTTATGTGTATTCATTTTTACCCCTCGGCCAACTTTGGCCTAGGGGTATTGTCGTCATCATGTACGGCTGTCCGTCCGTCCGTACGTCCGTCCGTCCGTCCGTTAACGTGATATCTACAGAACCGTTTCATGCATGGCAACCAAACTTGTTACATCTATTTACCTTCACGTAAATCAGAAGCCTATCGAAAATGAGTCATCTCAGACAATATTTTGCAGAGTTATGCCCCTTTTTACAAATAAAAATCCATTTATGATTTGTTATTGTGATAATTTCAGAACCGCTCCATATACAACATCCTAACGTGATACAGTTGTTTCTCTTGACCTGAACTAGATGCCTATCAGTAATTATAATAAACAAAATTTATTCACAACATGATTTGTAGTTTTACTTTTTTGTTTTGCTAACAACCTAACAACACTTTTTAGTTGCCACACGTCATTTTATATTCCCACCGCTTAAATGTTTCCCCAAATTTGGCTCTCTTCTAATGATTTCCATTTCAGCAATTTTAGTTGTGTTTACCAAGATATGACAAACGTATATCTATAGTGTATGTATTTATTCCAGAAACAAATTAATTTAAGGGGAGGAAAACTAAGAAAGTACACTTACAATACCAGGGGTAAATATTTCTTCCCACAAGCCAATCAATTGGTAGAGACACCCTTACATTATAATAGCTGGGGTTCAGAGCCGAGGGGTTTCGATAGCGCAGCTTCATGTTTTTTTTGTTGGAACTTTTTTGGGGAAATTTAGTTTCTGTTTTGGTTTTACCAGAAAAGTGATACTTGATGTCGACTAAATCGTTATTTGAGCAATTAAATCGCATATTCTACTTGTTGCTATGGGATAAGATAAGTAAACACAAGGGGGGATAACTTTGCTGACCAAAGAGAAAATAGAATGTCTTTTTGTATTTTTTGCTGAGGTTATCCAGCTATTATAAATTAATGTTTATATTTAAAAAGAATATAAATACAAGATGACTGTTTTCAGCTTCCATTGCAATGAATTAACTTATTTGTTTCTTGCATGATTTGATAGTTCTCTGTAAAAAAATATGTTCAATTTATTTTTAGCTTTTTTTTTACTTTTAATTTTTTTTTTTCTTTTAGCTTTATTTAATTACATCCAACGAATATCATCATATTATAGGTCTTCATGCCAGGAGGGGGGTTTGGTTACTCAAGAAAAAAACCAAAAAGGTATTGGTTTGCCAATTATTTTTCTTACTTTATTTGCCAGAAATTGGCTCGAATGCATCTCCAGCCATCTAGGACCCCAGAGCTTCCACACGCTTCTGGACACTGGCCTAAAGTGTTAGGATAATATTTTCGGGTTTTTCCCACAAAAACCCACTTACATCACTGTGTATAGTTTGATATACATTTCAGAGTGAAATAAGATTTACCATAAAAGAACCATTGTACACTGAAATCTGTGAATTCCAACACCAGGGTAAACCGACAAACCTCTGAATATCAACATTGCCCATGGTCTCAATACTTAAATTTAAAGTATTTTGAAACTTGGTGAACCAGAACACTGTCAAAACTGACACTATAATCTGGTTCAAGGCATGGTCGCTTTACACAGGTGACACTGTATAGCTTTATCGTACTAGGTAAGGATGTGACTGCATTGTTAATTCTTAAAAATGGCTTTAGAACCATTGTATTTCACCATCAATATTTCATCTGCCTCCTCACAGATGTACATGCATAAAATTTTTAAGCAAATGAAGAAAACTGCTTCATGTTTGTGACTTTTGAATTTTGTTCAACATTGCCTTAGTTTGAAGAAATCTTTGCATAAAAGTCATCTTTCATCCTGTTATCCAATAACTGTTCATATCTAATAACTAGTGTCAGGTGATGTTAGTGTTACCAATTCTGCTTGCTGAAAATGTTTTATCTCTCTAATAATTCAATAACAGGAAGTGAAATTTTCTACTATAAAATCTGGGGTGATCAAATTTATTAGAACAGCTAATTGAATTTTGTCATCAAAAGTGGGGGTGATTAAATTTTGATATGGGATTGAAGTATTAGAGGGATTACGGTTGTAAAGTCCTAACAGGAAATCAATTCCCTAAAATTTGAGATGTTGTCTCAGAAACAATAAACCAATAGCCATTCAATCATTGATTATTTATTTGTTTTCACCTTCTGGAGGTGAATATGGGAGGATAATAACTTTGACACATTTTATGTACATGTTTATCATCTTGTATTGTTTGCTTACAAGGTATCTTTTTTAATAAAATTTTATTTTTTCGTTTCAAGTTTTGCAGTTGTTATCCATGTCTTTTTTGCAAAGTCGTTCAGAAAAATACTTGATGTGATCATCTGTCTGGGTCGATATACACTTCTGTAATGCAAACTTCTGAAATGTACACTATGGCAATGTACACTTCTGCAATGTACGTTTCTGAAATGCACACTTCTGCAATGTATCCTCCAGTTGTGAAATGCACACTTCTGCAATATAGAAGTATATAATAGATTGTGTGTACCATAAAGTTGTAAAAGATCTGAGTTAAAACTGTATCGTGTCATCTTAATAATGTGAAAAATGCTTTGGTGATGCAAGACTCTGATCGGTGGTCTCAAGCTGTTCTGAAGAAACCTAAATTAACAACATACGTTGAATACAAAACAGAAAAGTATCTCCTGTTTAATTTAGGGCTGGGTAAATTTATGACCTTGAATTCTTGTGTTACATGTGGACCATGTACCTACCACTATAAAGAATAAAACTATAGAATACTGTAGGACCAGTTACATTCACTTGAAAAGCTAATGGACAGCATGACAGATGGACATTTCCATAACATCTGGGTGTCACTGTGCACATCCCAGGTTATGGGATTGACCTGGGATGTCACACAGATGTCGCTGACCTCAAAAGATTTAAGGCCTATAGCTCTTCCGACCGCTTGAAAGAGGCGACTAATGGGGGCGTGAAAAGAAATAGGACCCAAATGTGGTGATATAACTGAAATATTGTTGAAAGCGATGTTAAAGCATATCCAATCGCTCACTCCCTATTCATTTTGATGACAAAAGGTCAAGGTCACTTTGGCTGAAACCATTGAAAATTGTTATGTTGATGCTGTAAGTCCAGTTCACAGATGTGGATAGTGATAAGGAAGAAGCCTATTGGTGTTTACTCCTTTGTCAATTTGGCTGAAGGTTTATTGTCTGCTTGGTCTGTCCATCTGTCCAAATTCATATAATATATGCAGCTGGTGATGGGTCAGAAGCCTTATGAAGATGACTGACCTTGACCTATTTTATCTAAGCCAAATTCTAGTATTGATGATAATTTTTGAAGCTCTCCAAATTCATGCAACTGGTGATCGACTAGAAACCTTTCCAGTTTGAGTGACCTTCACCTATTTTATCAAGGTAAAAATCTGGTTCTTGCAATATCTCAAAGGTTTATGACTAGGCAGCCTCCAAATTTACATGACATTAACTTCATTTGATTGATTAGAAGCCTATTCAAGTTGAAAAACCTTGACCTATTTTATCAAGGTCAAATTCTAACTGATGCAACACGTTTGAACATTATTGCAAGGCTTTCCAAATTCATACATCTGGTGCCGTCCTAGAAGCATAATACACAAGTTGACCGACCCTGACCTATTTTTCAAAGAAAAATTCTAATTATGTATAGTTATATATTTCATAGGATTATAGCTATAGGTTTTCCAAATTCAGACCATATGCCAATGAATCATTTTATTGAAGATGACTGACCAATCTCGGTAAACTCAGATATAATATAACAGAATATTATATCTGTATTTAGCCCTATATAAATCCCTTGCGAATCTGAAACTACACTTGTTAGCCAATCATGTGGCTAGCTTGTTGGAATCACGCCCACAGTAATTACACATGGTAGCACGTGGACTAATATATAAACATTATCGAGAAACCGTATCCAAATATGGCATTTCCAGACAGTGTGCGTGAAGATCAAAGAGTTTACTCCCGCCGAAGTCTGGCTTTGTTAAGGGGTAGAAAATATCAAAAGATTGTGCCGCACGAAGATGTTAATCTCCGTGAAGTAAACGTCAATCATTGTCAGAGAGAAAAGTCAGAAATGGTCGTGATTGGCTTATTATGGGATCTCGCAGAATATCAGTGAACATTTCGCACAAAGTTTTCATAGTGTTACGTCTAGATGGTATTCCCCTGATTTACCATCTTGGTTTACCTAGATTGATGACTGACCATGACCTATTTTTTCTAGGTCAAATTTTTCTAGATCTGATTTTTACAAACTTTTATAAAGGATAATAGCTCGACTCTAAAAATTGTCTGTTAAATTTTGGTTTCTGCAGGCAAGGGTATGTGCTGATGTATACTGAAGCCCATAAAGCTCTTCTTTTTTGTCCGTGCAATTTGAAGATGACTGTAGAAGCATATAAAATATCGTGTTCATATATGAATCCACAAACCTCAGTTTATTTCCCACTTTATTTCAACATACATTACACCAGCAAAAAATCTTATGCATTATGTGGGCGTTGAACCAGGCATGTCCACCTTTTTTTTGCAAAATTTTCAGCAAAATTGTCTACCTTGAAAAGAGGGGTGTTCGTCAATTCTAAATCTGTCCGTAATGTGATCTCAGGAAATGGTCAGGCCTTCAAGCGACTTCATTGTTTCCCTTTATTTTATAGACTTTCCTATATTTTCCTATATGTAGGTCAAAACCTATGTATATTTTCTCTTTTTCTCATGAAAACTATCACCAATGCTCTGAAATGAGTCAAATTGGCGTTAGGAAATACATTCCAGAAAAACATTTTCACCTCGTTTCTCATGGCAAATATGAAAACATGTAAATCTCTTTTTGTTGGTCCAAGCAGCGGAAGGGGTCCTCAATCACCACCACTGTGACCGCATTCAGTGGAAATAATTTGATTAAACACCAGAAAAGTACCAAGTTTGGAACCTACAATGAAGTAGTGACCCGTCTAACACTCCTTTATTGCATACAGTTTAATAAGAAAATTCTTATATTTCGGCAAATGTCCTTCTATATTTTCTGTGCCCTATATTTTGACTGTGAGCCACTTGAAGGTCTGAATGGTGTGAGAAATGTAGTTTCAGATTCTGGGCATGATGCTATGAATGATTGTAGGCCTATGTCCCTGTCCTAACTCGAGAGCATTTTGGAAAAAAAATTATGTTTGATTTTTAAAAAGTTTTTATCTTATAAAATTAAACCCTTGACTGATTAATCACGGGTACATATTGAAGAAAAATATAGAAATAAAATATATCATATTTATAGTAATGAAGAAAATGGAGTTTCACACTCTCTCCAAAAATATATAAAGATGCCCATCATCCCTTCCCTCTCTGATATCGTTAGAATCCCCCTAATACCTTCAGCAAGGATATTTGTGGAATTCCATCATTTAAAGTGTGTCTTACTATAAACTCAATGTCATTGCCGCACAACTTTGGAAAATTCATTTAATCATGTGACATGCTAATCGACTAAAATTAGCATACATGTCCTGTGTGACGGTATATAATTATTTGGTTGATATTTGCTTCATGGGATGAAAAGCATGATCTGACTGTTTCAGTGTGCGCTGGAGATACCATACTTCTACAAATCTCCCTAAATATGTGGTAATTCCACAAACTTCTCGCTGCATGGGAAAACAAGATCTTATGAGGATTCACTTCACTGACATTTGATTTTTTTTTTTTTTTTTTTTTTTTTTCTCAGACGAGACTGCAAAACTCTCTTCACATAGACACCCTACTGAATCGACAAGTATGATTGTAGGTGAATGCACCAGTCCATTTGTCATGCGACCATGAACTGTAGATTGGATCACTTCACATTGAAGCCGGATAACAGCTGCAATGTTATAATGAGGCAACATATGATTGTATATCAGATATGTCAACAGTCCTTGGTAGCTACCATTTGTCTTGGCAACAGTCCATTTGGCGAATCATTGGCCAAGGTTACACGGTTCACGTCAGATCGGACTGACCATATTTTGACCTACCATGGACTGTCGATCGATCCGATGATGATACCATGGACTGTCGTAATATCAGACAGACCGAGAATGAACTATTAATGGTTCATATTCCTCTTAAACACACACAAGTGAAAGGAATCGAGAGATGAATGAGTCAGTGATACATGAAGCAGGTAGTAAGTTTCCACGTGTTCATTTTGTGCTTATTTCCTCCCACTGTAATTCGATGCTAATACCTACCATGGACTGTCCACCAACACCTAAAAACACCTCTCGCTGCAAAAATGTTTAACATTTTTGTTAACTTGAAATAGTAATAACCCTACATTTGGTGACAATATAGTACGATATCTCTCCATCAAAAAATGACTGGACAACAGTAACCATACCTGTCATCGATATGCTGAAAATCGTTCATTTTCGGCTGTGGTCACTGTTGTCTGGTCAGACACACGCCCACGCTTGATAACGAAAGCACCGAAAAACCTACCATTGACTGATTTGGCACGTGACTGGCGGTGTTTACCTACAATCATACTTGTCGATTCAGTAGGGTGATAGAGCTTATACCTGGTGTATATATGCATTATATATATATTCTTTATTTTTCTGGAACATGTAATTAAAAAATACTTTGTCTGTGAGAGCCTTAAATGAAGCTGTTTTGTATAGGAAAAAACTGTGGAGTTCGTGAATAAAGGTAAATTTAAAGTTATTAGATCAATAGTTTTGTTTGTAAGAGATTAAAATTTGTTTGACGTTCGTATTAAAAGTAAAAACATGGACAGGCCTTGGATAGTGTAATAACATTGACAACGCGGTCAATATCTTGAAATGAAATAGACTATAGAAGTATAAACGCAACCTTTGACCTCGTGACCTCAGTTGAACCCGCAGCAGAAGACATGGCGGAGGTGGGGGAAGAAGTCGAAGCTTTGGTAAGACATGAAAAACGCAGATTTATTGACATCCCCTGTTTAGTTAATAGATCGGATTAGTAATCTTACAACTTGACTGTTTTCTACCGTAATAGCGAAGGCACAGATCGAAGTATCGGCTGAGTTGGACTGATGTTTGTGCTGTCAAACTTGTTGACACAAGCACTGCGAACGTCATGGCGTTACAACAACAACATAACAGTGGCCGGTACCGTACGGTACCATAAAATTTCCAATTTTTTGGTCGACTAAAACCGTAGCAACTCGGTGTATGTAGCACCCACTGAGTTGCACAACCGTATAAGCATAAACTCGAGTATCGTCTTTTCTTCGTGCTCAAACATGACAATGGCATAATCATGAATCAAAGTAGATGGAGAAAACAATCTATGAATTGTGTGATATCTGACGGTTGTAGCGTCAAGCCATACCAAAATGGAGAGTAAAAATCCGGTCCCTCTGTGACGAGGGGGAATATTTACTCTAAAAATATGGCATGAACAACTGAGTATAGTAACTTACTATCTTCTCAAATCCTAACCCAGAAACTCTGGCTGTGATAGGTGAATATAGGTAAGGGGGCGTGGCATTCCTATCACAGCCCAGAGCGCGCCTAGGTTAAATTTTAGTGATAAAATTTATGCGCGAAAAGCGACTTTTCGCTGACGAAAATAAGGAAACGGGAGAGAAAAAATATGCGAATTTGATACAGTTTGACCGACCTGAGCTTCTTTAACCATGTACCTACCATCTCTCATGACTGTTTTGATGCTGACAAAATGTGATCAAATGTGTGAGAAAAAACTTCCATTGATTTAACGTTTTCGCGCCTTTCTGACATCTTGTGAGAATATGACCTTGATCTCGTGACCTTTCTGATCACGTGAATAAACACACGTCGCTATTGGTTCTTGATGACGTGAGTCAAAAGGTCAACCCCATTCTGCGCATGTCCCTGTAAACTATGGCAAAATGACAAAATCTGTGTTTGATGGCAGATTCCATCTAATTAAAGGAGTCATTAGGTGGTTGTCATAGTGCTGGAGATGCCAAATCATATTATTTATTCGATATAATGCTTTTTGTGCCTCTGTCTCAATTCCCCACGCCGTGTGCAGTTAAAGATCTCGAGCGACTGACGTCTTATTTATTTTTTCCCTTTTCGGTCTGTATAAGTGATTCGGGCTAAGGGGTCAGCAACAACAACCAAAAAAAAAATATATTAGACTCCTTAGCCGATGTTTTCGGGCTATCTTTCTCCCAAATGGCACTTGACAAGGTTACAAGGTTCTTTATTCGCTAATCACAGCGCCCTCAACGAGCAGATCAATTACATAAAGGGAGATCACTCCCAAGTTACAATGATTGTGATTGATTGAGAAGAATAACAATATCAGATCGGCAATAACTAACACAGAACATATATACAAAGGAGCAAATACCACGTATGAGTGTGTAGAACAAGAAGATCCCCATATCAGTTTGGATCAGATAAAACTTCAAGATGTTTGGCTATCAATTGCCTTACGCAAGGTTGTACAATCATGAATAAATTTTGCCAAAAGTTTAATGATGTCATCATCTTCATTAGATAAGAGCCAAATGAATCTGTTTCTTGCACTTAGATTTTTGAAATTCTTATTTATACCATTGATATCTGAAATACAATTATTCCTGAGTTGAGTGTATACATTACAATTCATCATGAAGTGAAATTCATGAAGTGAAATTGACAGAACACCGTAATAAAATCCCTGCCAGTCCGTACCAAGGTAAAACGGCTGGCATGCAGATGTGAAGTCTCTTTGAAATTTGGCGCGTTTCGAGGCCTCGCGTCAAAAAAGCGGGAAACGCATGCGCGCTAAAGCAGGAAATGCCAAATAAGGAAACGACCGCATGTTGTCAACAACCGGTTACCCATAAATGGTCATAAACACATGTGCTCCCGGGGACCTTGGTTTATAGATTTATGTAAGATCTGACACACGCCCTGACTCAGATCTGGCGGTATATACAGTTTGATATCAGACAAGGTTGAGACACGGCTTCAGTTCAGTTGTCACCGTCAGTATGGACGCGTTTGGTTTGTTCTGGGTGCCCAACTGGCTTCTTGTGATCGCGCTTCTGTGTTTGTCTTACTATTTGTAAGTGATATATCTAGCGATAAGGCTACATTTACCTAGGAAATAGCGCTTATATCGCCAAGCAAACTTCAGTACCGTAGGTAGGAGAGTATCGTAGGGTCGTACTATTGTCTGGCCGGCTGCCAGGCCGTGCCTGGCCGTGCCTGGCCTGGCCAGGCATTGTCAGGCCGGCTCAATTACGTGCATTCTAAAGGGAATTACAGCTAT
Organism: Hanleya hanleyi; assembly: GCA_036873755.1. Lineage (NCBI taxonomy): Eukaryota > Metazoa > Mollusca > Polyplacophora > Lepidopleurida > Hanleyidae > Hanleya > Hanleya hanleyi. The sequence goes on from JAVTVY010012931.1 coordinate 48,813, forward strand.
TTGTTGATCTTACTATAATGTTTATACAATTCTGCATTTATCTAGTATATTTTCAGGTGTATATCGGCACTTCTAAGGCCCGTTGTGGTCGATTTAATCTTCCATGCTGGCAATCCCGGCATAACCAAGATGGCGGCCGACCAGCTAGGAGGGGTGCATGTAAAAACCAGATTTTCACATACGAAACGGGATTGCCTGACCAGGCTTTGTCAGGCCGGCTCGATTACGTGCATTCTTCAGAGATATATTATAATAAAATGATAATTAGCGTTATTTAATACACTGAGAGAATAAAACTGGGACAATAAAACTGGGGGGAAAATTGTCACATTTATATGTGTTTGTCAATTATTGCGATACTGAAACTATAAGTCGGGTAAATGGAACACGATGACATTGATTCAGATTTCCTGTTTTATTTCAATGATAACATTAACAAATCATAATAGGAATGAATAATGATAACTATAACAAATAATAATAGTAATGAATAATGATAACTTTAACAAATAATAATAATAGGAGGAATGAAAGATAACATTAACAGACAATAACAGTAATGGCAAATGAACGTTAACCTAAGATTGCAATCAAAATGTAACGTTAAATATGCGTTTTACAGAACCAATTTTCAGTTTGTCCTGCACATGACTTGTGGGACCAATTATTGCAATATTTTTTTCCATTCATGGCTTCGCAACCGACCATGTCATCATAACAGTCTGGCAATCCACATGGGCAATGACAATAAATTCTTGAGTTTGTGACAGTTGTGAAGTTTAGGATATTTTCTGCCGGTGTTTCACATTTCGGAAATGGCTCAAAATATCCTTTCTCCAAAGCAAATATAGGTAAATATAGAAGTCGTTTTTTTTTTATATTGGACATTCTGCATATATGTTTGAAATAAGGTGCGAAGCAAACAATCAATACTCTGTGGATTCCAAAGAAATGATCAGGACATCTCCACAGGTATTGCTAAGCTTTTGTTTCAACATCAAACCGCTTCCCTTGAAGTCGGAACTTTACTTTGGCAAATACATAATCTCAGTATATTCAATAACGCTAATTATCATTTTATTATAGTATATATATAGAACAAATAGCTGTAATTCCGTGAAGATTGCACGTAATAGAGCCGGCCTGACAATGCCTGGCCGGGCCGTGCACATATAAATGTGGGCCATAAATGTGACAATTTTTCCCCCAGTTTTATTGTCCCGTAATAAATACATGAAAAATACATTCTCTCAGTGTATTAAATAACGCTAATTATCATTTTATTATAATATATCTCTGAATAATGCACGTAATCGAGCCGGCCTGACAAAGCCTGGTCAGGCAATCCCGTTTCGTATGTGAAAATCTGGTTTTTACATGCACCCCGCCTAGCTGGTCGGCCGCCATCTTGGTTATGCCGGGATTTCCAGCATGGAAGATTAAATCGACCACCACGGGCCTTAGAAGTGCCGATATACACCTGAAAATATACTAGATAAAAGCAGAATTGTATAAACATTATAGTAAGATCAACAAATAGCTGTAATTCCCTTTGGAATGCACGTAATTGAGCCGGCCTGACAATGCCTGGCCAGGCCAGGCACGGCCTGGCAGCCGGCCAGACAATAGTACGACCCAGTATCGTATGGGTGGAAAGGTGGGGGGGTTCTCAATTCTGGAAATGCATTATGTAAATATACCGGTACTGTATCGGCATTACGCAATTATAAAGTTACCGGTATGCAACGATTGGAGCTAGGGAGACCATGTCTTATGGGTATCTAACAATGACTCTCAGTTCTAAAATGGTTGCCTTAAAGAACGAACATGCAACGTAGAAATGTGAAAAAATAAAACACAAAAAAATCATTAAATAATCTGTAAGATGTGCGCTAAGACACCCACACTGAAAACTTCGGTCTTAGCTTGTTGAACACCTAAATTGTAACCCTTATTGAACGCGTAATTGTGTTCACATGACAGTGTGACTAACGTCACAGGACTACGAAGTAGGGTAGGCCTTAGGACTGAACTCTTGGAAATCCCCACCCCAGTTGAAATCTTGCCTATATTAAGATGAGCACTGCCCAAGGCAGAATCACCAGTGATTTTCATCAAAAATCACCAGACATTTTCAGCAAAAGTAGGTCAGCTCAGAACTTGCTGGTAACAGTCCCCTAAAGCACCTTCATGCCAAAAATCAAGGTTCTAATGTCGACGGTTCTCCTTATTTTGCCGACGAAAAGATTTGGATGGGCTGACTCATTACCGGACAATTTGCAAATGAGAGCCTACTTCGTAGGAAAATTGTTAACTTCCATGTTCAATTTTGAACTTTGGCATTCAAACCACTAACGCAGGTACTCAAATGTAGAACACATTACTGAACAATTTTAACACATGTGATAAGTTGTGAACACTTATGTTAGAGTTTAGAATTA